>CATIWF010143848.1:0-48207 GCA_949630135.1 Balakata baccata
TATTTTTTGTCTTTTGGGGTCTTTTAGATCCAAAAGAAAATCAGAAAAATAGAACCAAATTGATGAGAGGAGAAAGTGAAGTTACATGAATAGTAAATGGTGATTAAATGGCTATTTAGGCCATTTAGTGCCCATCGGCCAGCTGCTGCGCGCTGGCATGCGCAGCAGCCCGCCTGGGCCTGCTGGGCAAGCCAATCGGCAGGCCTGCCAGGCCAGCGGGCCCGCATGGGCTCGTCAATCCCCCAAGCAATTTTTTTCCGCGATCTTATCCTGAACCGACTCAAAATAATTTTCTCATATTTTGGATCTCATCCTAAGCCATTTTGCTCATTCTTTACATCTCTAAAGCGTGTGACCCATTAAGTTCCCGGTTATATTGGCCACTTAAATTATCAAATAATTTAAGCAAATCATGAGCGTATCTAGCAACACATCATGATCCCCAATTGACCGGAAAGTCAGTGGTTTGACTACGAACCATTCCATAGACAACAATATGTGCAACTCGTCCTTTCACCATTCTATACCCCACTCGGTTCAGAGTATGGACTATATGTCAGCTCCCGCTAAACTGACTATGTCACACCTAGCCCAAGTGATTTTAGATCTTGCCACCATTACTCAATTCGACATGTCACTGAAAACCATCTTCATGACAGTTCCATTCTGGTCAAAGATTCCCGAGTAATGATCCCAACAAGAGGCCGTGGGTATACTCTCCCTCTATCAGGAGCGGTGAATCCTCTATTGGCTACCCAATTACCTTCGAATACCTCAAGCTGTACCCAATCACCACCCTAAGAATGACCTCTACGAGGCAACAAGGAATGGAGTCAAAGCACAGAATCAGTATTCAAGATATCCTTGAGTACCTCAAGTCTAAGGATACATGCACCATTGCTATTATGAGACTATTATTGACATTTGAATAGATAATCCATATGATTGTCTCATAGCAGGTCATCCAATGTACTTGGCTACTCTTAGCAAGCATCCACATGTTAACTTTGAACATCTCATGCTCATAGCTTATGAGATCTACTACTTGATCCAATCAAGAAGTATAACATGTGCTAGTCTATCCGGATCAACAATGTCCCATCTTGTTATTCCTATGACTAGGGATAATTTAGATACTAACATAATTACACATGATAGGAATCTCATTGTCATGATCCCATCATGATTTCCTTCATGCTATGTTTCATATTATGGACTTTCATTAATCAGTTTAAGATCTATATCATTTCATATGCAAATGAATACCAAATTAATAAAAATGCCTCTTATTAATGAAATAAACATGTACAGTAAGTGCTAAAGGTGATTGCCTTAAGAGCACTTCTCTAACACTTTATACCTCTAGGATACCTTGACTATTGACCACCACATTATGAGTTATCTTCAATTGCAGATGCTACTACAATTCTAAAAAAGGGTCGTCCAAGGACATTAAGAATAAAAAATGAAATAGATTGGAAAGTAATTGATAAGCAAGGATATACATGTAAATTATGTGGTAAACCTGGATACAATATGAAGATTTATCCACATAGTAGAAGTCGTATCGTTAATGCATGAAAAAAATGATTGTTTTAATAAACTTTGTAACATTTATTTAACAATATGTTTTCTTTGATTTGAGCGTAATGCAGCTATTTCAATTACAAAATTTTGGTATTTATTATCAATTTGTTATGTAGATGTCTATATTTTACTCTATATGTGATATATTTAGAGCAATTAGTTGTCATTGGGCCCTTGATGATGATTTTCAATATCCATTGGATCCTAATCAACATAATAATGAATTTGTACACAACACTATAAACAATGAATGGTCGTTTCATGTACAACAATCGAAAGTTCTTCTTGAGAAAGCTAGAGAATATTTGGTAGTAGTGCCTCAATAAGTTTTTAGAGGATGGTGACATCCATCAATATCATTTATTCAAATCTTTAGCAAGAACCTTAGATTGTATGTTAGACATTTATTTATCAGATAGTGATAACTAATGTTATAACATAATTAGAGATATTGTTACAATGAAAAATATTTTATTCCACTAAACATGAATGAAGTAGTATAAGTTCAAATATTTTATTTTTCATCAGATATTTCATAATTTGAAGCAAATTTATGATAATTAATAGCATGACTCACCTCATATTTAGTAAGTTCTCTTCCAACTATTGCTGCTTGTTCTTTAGCATTTTGCAACATGTAAAACTATGATCTACGAAGTAACATTTGATTATTCTCCTTACAAATCCTCTTAATTGCTACCTCATAATCAGAAATATTTTTCCTCGCCATTGTCAAAGAATAATGTTTGACAACTGAGATAGATAGTGAACACATCTTGCATTAAACCTTATGATTCTTTGATTTTTAATTGCCACTCACGACATAGTCCAACATAATACTCTCTTCAATTGGTGTATTTTTCACTTTTATAATCATCGTTAAATGTTGGAAGAATTCAATTATTGTTATAACTCTCTTCGATATAACTAGAATTTCCTCTAATTATACCGAATGATGCTACGATATATAAGATTTAAAACCTGTTCAATTTAAAACTTTTTCTTGTATCATGACTATGATAACTTGAAAATACAAATCAAATGCAATTTGTAGAAAGTTAAACTTTACTTTACAGATCTTGAAACCCCTTGAGCTACACCCAGCTCAAAAATAATAATACAACTTTAAAAAAAACAAAAGCAAAACTAAATACTTTTATTATACTTAAACCCATGAACATAACCTATATATGTATCATCACCCTCCCAATGTCAGTTTGACCTTTGACTTCTCGGACTTCGTCTTCTCATCAATTGCAGCTCATACCCCAATCCTACATATGAAGGAAAACTATACACACGCTAAGCAAATTAAAGCTTAGTAGCATATAATATCATATAAGTCTAAGCATTTTATAATTATAGATATAAATGTACTCTTACCGATACATAATATACATGTATACATATATACAATCATCCATACAACGGGGCACAACATTTTATCATCTATATCACAACACAATATTCAATACAAACTAAAGGCTCATCCGGTCTTGCCTAGCATATCCCATACCTTATCATGACATTTTACACAAATTTAAATATTTCAAGCTTAACCGAGCTTCCTTAGTTGAGAGTGCTCAAATACTAGGCCTTAAGCCACCTCAACTAGTAAGACTAAGAGTGCCCAAATATCGAGCCTCGTGCCACTTTGACCCCTTACCATGGTTTCATGCTTTGTTCTACCCTTTTCGGGGCTTGAAGACTCCATCCAAACATTTTACATATATTACACATTTGAACGTCACAACATTTCCACACAATTGAATCATAAAATCATTCATTATTAAGATTCACAACCAATGTCAATTGACTCTATTCTAGGCCTAAAAGTTCCATGTAAACATACCATACATAAAACATATCAAAAACATAAATTTTCATTATCAAATAAATATTTAAAAACACCTTATACAGATAGTCACAACTTGGGTCACGACTTACCTAGCCGTGAGCCTGGTGGTGAACCCTTATGTAACTCAACAACAACTGAGTCATAGGCATAACTCCTTGAGTAACGGGCATGACTCAGTTTTGTTTAGTTCTACCTGAGTTCAAACAACCCAAAACATGCACAGTACACATAAATTTCTAAGGCTAGCCAATTATAGTCAGTCCTAACAATATTCTCAATATACAAGGAACATAAACATGCCACATGACAAGATAACACAATAACCAAATAATTAGAACATGCCATTACATTTTCATTCAATATCATGACAATCTGATTTATTTTAACACATTTTCAACCATAATTACCTATTCCTTTCCTTTGTCAGCTATTTCACAATCCATACTATTAGCATACAAGTTAATTTTCATGCCCTCATTATTTTACACCTTTCTTACATAGCCATTCATTTTGCTATTTCACAATCCATACTATTAGCAGACAATCTCATTTATTATTATCATTAACAATGTTTACATATGCCAATATTCCTATTAAAGCCAATTACATACCATTCATTGTTCTTAGCAACCTGCTTAGGGTTCATTTCTATTTATCTAAACATTCACTTCATGTCATTCACCCTCATTAACATTCCATTTCATGTTCATAAAGTTGACTTAACATATCAACAACCTCAGTCGAGCATTCAATTTATCAAAACAATGCTTAAACAAGCATTTAAATTAAACCAAGACATATATGTGTACATACCTCTAAGAAGCCATGAAAAACTCCAAGTTTTGGAGCTTGTTCAACCTCTTTGATGGCTACTCCACCATGTAAGACACTCCCTAACCACATATATATAATCATACATCAACACATAAACTATATAAAGCTTGAAATCATAAAACTCAAACCCTAACTTTTTATGTTAAGACTTTGATCACTCAAACCCTACTAAAAACGTGGTCAACCACTTAATCTAGCATCAATATGAGTTTTCCCTCAAGAAAACTCAAAATCACTCTTGAATTCCATCTACTTATAAATGGGTCTCCATCAATTTCGAGTAACTCTTAGTATCTAAGTAGAAATCACATAAAGGAGATGATAAATCATGATTTCTTACCTTTTGGAGGCCAAAATCATCTCTGATTAGCAAAGGATCTCGAGTTCTCTTCAGACTTCAAGCATTCTCCCTCTAAAACTCTTCCCTTTCATGCTTCTCTCTCCAAATCCTTAATGAATATCACTCTAAATGGAAAATCTTGTGTTTAGAGGGCTATGATTTGAAGAAAATTGATGAAATTTGCCTTGTGGGTGTGAGAATACCGATAACTAGGGTTTAGGGCTGTTAACACCGAGTGAAAATGAAAAAAAATGTTTGAACCTATTTATAGCAAACCTGTCACGACTGTGACTCCTTTAGTCATGCCCGTGACACTCAAAAGCCACCCAGAATACTTCACCTCTACAGTCACAATCGTGACTGTCTCACAACTCACTTGATTTTATGCCTTTTTGCCTCCAAACTCCTAATTTGAGCCAACTTTTACCTAAATACTTTACATAAACCTCAAATACGCTTTAATATACTCATAGTAGACCTCTCATATGTCTCTTAAACTCTCATGACAATTAAGCCCTAATTAGCGGGTATTACAGTTGTTGCCCCTACTGCTTCTAGAACATCTAGCCATTTTACAAACTTTGAATTTATACACAAACCATATCACATGCAAATAAAAACTATGGTGCTATCAAATTATTTTATTATGTCAGTGTCTACTTATTCATGTGTCTTAATTACTCAGATGCGAACTTGTATTATCAAATCATTTTATTGATATGTTACTATTGTTAGATAATTAAATATTATATATTCATATAAATAGTAACAATGATATATCGGTGTTTTCAAATTAGTTTATTAATATGTTAGTAGGTGTTGTCAAATTTATTTATATGTCAGCAGTTATCACATGCATTAATTTTCTTTTTCAGGTATAGATGCACACAGGAGAAATGCAATACAACATATCCCTTATGATCCGCGCTTTTGAGATTACAATGTGTTCATAGATTAGAGGCTATTTGGTACGATCATATATAGTCTCATGTGCTCTTATATCGTTGTGCAACTGTATTATTGCACATAGAGGAGATAGATCCTTATATTCAAAACATGCTCTAGCGGACTAGATTTTTAGGAGTAGCTTGATTTGGATTTTTTCAGTTGGTTTGACATCTTATCATTGCACTTGTTGAGCAATGGAGACCCGAGACTCATACCTTGCATTTTCTTGAGTAGGGATGGCAACGAGTACAAGTTTCACAGGTACCTGCACCTATCCGTTCCTGTTTAAACCCTAATGGAGTTATTCATTAGGGGTTTGGGATGAATTTGGATAGTAATTTTTAAACTAGTTACGGGTTTGGATATGGTACAGGTAGAGGTCCTCGAGTACCCGTTACCCGATTATATATATATATAATTTATTCTATTGAAATTTAATAAATATAATAATGTAATTAATTAGTTTTTTTTTTGTGTTTCTAAAGATTAATGAATTATAAATATAATGAGACTTTGAGATTGAAATACAATTTTTTTTTATCATAATGGATAAAATATAATTTTATTGCTTTAATATTATTTTTGAACAATTTGATGAATTATTTTAATTTAAATGCATTGAATTAAATTTTATGTTTTATTTTATCTATTTTATTTGATTTTATAATAATTTATAATATATTGTTTTTATATTTTTAAAAATTTTAATTATTCAATTAGTTTGAATTTTGTTTTAGTTTAAAATTTTGAGTAATAAACGGGTTCGAGTATTAAACAGATATTACTATTAAATTTTTAAACGGATTTGGGGTGGGTTCGGATAGTGGTATATATAATCGCGTTTGTGTATGGCAATTTTCGTAAATACCCTACCCGTTGTCATCCCTATTCCTAAGGGAGAGATGACTATTACCCTTCAAGATGTGGCGATTCATATTGGGTTATCTATTGGTGGTGCAGCTATCACTGGATATGGACCTTATGATTGAGTGCAATTATGTGCGAGATTGTTAGGAGTTACACCACTAAATAATGTCATTAAGGGTTCTAAGTTGAACTTGAGATGACTCATTGAACAATTCAATGTTTTCCTAACAGATGCAGATGATGAGACTATCTTATGTTATACACGTGCATTCATTTTGTGCATTAATGAAGAGATTTTATTCCTAGACAAGTCAAACTCAAGGGTGCATTTGATGTTCTTTCCTCTTCTACAAGACTTGACTAGAGCGCATCGTTATAGTTAGGGTGGAGAGTGTCTTGCATGGCTATATAGAGAGCTATGCAAGGCCACAAATCCTATTGCACAACAAATTGGTGGTCAATTATTTTTACTTCAACTATGGGCATGAGATCATCTACCATCAGTTGCAACTACACTGTCAGTGCAACCACCACTAGGTGGCCTACCACTAGGACTTCGGTATGCAAAAACATCATTTGACATGGTTTATTTTGATATTAATATATTAGTATAATATTTATTTTTTTTAATATAAAAATTATATGTTTAATAATTTTTATAGGTGGAGCATTGTTAGAGTCATTACTGAGGTGTCCACCCATGTTCTTAAAAATACAATATACATGTTTGACTTGATCGAGACTGATGATGTACTTATCATTTCTCTATCTCTCTCTAAATATATACATATATAAAATATAACATTATTGACCGTAGATTTATATATATTACAGGTTATTTGGAAGCTGTATACAAATGACATTCTACAAATTCTTCATGCCAATTGTTTGGATGAGCAACAAATTTGGCGAGTTGTGGTCCCATTAATTTTCTTTCACATTATTGAGTGAAACCATCCAGACCTTGTTTTAATACAATTTGGACTTCAACAATATATTCCGAACCAGCCATTGCAGACGGATGAACTTCACTCAACGAATTTGTAAGCTAGGGACACAAACTGGACACCACAACATGCTCAATGGATTGCCATGTGGAATGCATGATTGCAAGTATTTATAATATTAGTCCAATGATGGAAAGGCTTCATTACCATTCACAACATATAAAGTGGTATCGACGTGTCACTTAACAGTAGATTTTTCCATTAAGAGGTACTTATGGAGTAGTGTTGAATTTTTTTTTTATCTAACTAAATTATAATTAACAATAACACATCTAAAATATTTTATTATTAATATTTTATCTCTTATTTATATATTTTACAGGTAGATGATATTGAACATATTTTTCTAAGTAATGATGACGAAATCTACCAAATTAATGATGACATATTTTGCGCTGTTCAACAATAACGAAGACTCATTGTCATGCCGCCACCACAACCTTCACAGCCTATGCCACCATTTCCAGATGATGCAATTGATGAAGAAGTTGACATTAGTCCACCACGACCGCTCCGACATAGGGCTTGATCAATAAATTTTTTTGAGCATCAGTAAGAAGTTCCTACTAATCCTACATCCTCCATATCTGCAACTATACCACAACCTATTGCTTATCATTGTTCACAATTGTCTAGTCATGCTACTTGGCATGTACATTCGACACTTGGTCCATCACAGACACATGCATAGGATATTCTTGGACCATCACAAATATGTGCATCAGAAACTCATGGGCCATCAAATTTTAGGACATCTTGCCCTATACATCCTCATCACATGTCTTGGATTCCAAGAGAATCATCAGAGTTATACCCTATATCTCTATAGTTTACAAAATGGTCTCACTCTACTTCTCCATGGCTTACACCGCTACATACAACAAGTATATCATTTGAAAGTATGTTGTCTGAATGTCCTTCTACTACGAAAGAAGCATATGACACAAATGAAGAGATTGACCATGGTCCACTAATTAGAACAACATTCAGAAGGCAGCGATATAGACATAATAGAAAATCACTGCCTTGTGGTACAAAATGACATATTGGAGTTCATTGATTTTTTTGTTAATAATATTATATTTTTTTATGCTATTAAACTTTTTTCTTATATAATTTAAATTTTATGTTACTTTTATTGATAAAAGTTTGAATTTAAATGAAAAAATTATTTAAAAAATAATTTTTAATAAAAATAATCTGATTAATTAATTAAAATTAACCAACAACTTTATTTATGAATATTTAATTATTACTTACATTAATTAATTAAAAAACTAGATAAATTATTATTCATTTATAAAATAATTAATTAACTTAACATAATATTTGAGAGAATTGGAAATATTTAATATAAATATTATATAAAATAATAATTAATATATATAAAATAAATAAATATATATATATATTAATAATTAATCATATATAAAATAATATTAATATTAATAAAATAATATTATACAACAAAACGCCACCCTCACCTGTGATTTTAGGAAACCACAAAAAAGCCATAGTGGAATTTTGCCACTAAAATCGCTACTGTAAGTGGCGTTTTTGGGTCAAAGTCACCGCTATAACTAGCGATTTATGTCGACATCACCTTGATCGGCAATCTGTTTTCCTTCCCTTCACGCTGGTATGAAATGGCATAGGTGGGGAAATATTTTTGCTTTCAACCGATTTTCGTAAAAAACCCCTCAATCACCAAGGTATTTTGATAATTACTTTGTCCATAAAATATAGTGAGTGAACGTATAAACAGCTAAATTAGATCACAAAGGTTTGACAAAGAACAGTGATGGAAGCTTCTACCTTGCATCCTAAGGAGCGGTCAGTGTCTATCCATAGGATCAAGTGACTCATTTGTCTGATACTCCACAGCAAAAGGCTGCTTGTTTTAGTATTATATTTCATTTCATTTTCAGTGAAATTATTTATACACACACAAGAAAAATGTCCTCTTTGCAATCTGAAGTTTCTCAAGAAAATGGACGTCTTCTTTACAATCTTAACCCTTACAGCAACCCCATTTCTTCTTATCCTAGTCTGCTTCTTGCTCTTGATGCTCAAAATCTACGCTGGTAAATCCATAGGAAATCCATGTTATGCTCCAGTAAACGGCACAGTCTTTCACCAGCTTTTCTACTTTAATAACCTTTACGATTACCAAACTCAAGTGGCCAAAACACAGAAGACTTTTCGGCTTCTTGCTGCTGAACAGAGCGAATTATATACCACTGATACCAGAAACATTGAGCATATCTTGAAAACGAATTTTGATAGATATTCCAAAGGGAAATATAATCAGGATATTGTGACTGATCTTTTTGGTGAAGGTATATTCGCTGTTGATGGAGATAAGTGGAGGCAACAGAGGAAGCTTGCTAGCTTTGAATTCTCCAAAAGAGTTCTCAGGGATTTTAGCTGTTCTGTTTTCAGAAAAAATGCTGCAAAACTCGTTCAAGTTATCTCCAGGATTACGAATTCTGATCAGGTTTTCGATATGCAAGTGAGTCGAGTTCAACTGGCTAACTAGCTATTTTCTTTCTGTTTTCTTTTCTTTTCTTTCTTTTTTTTTTTTTTTTCCTGTTACAATTTGATTCTTCAATTTTCCATTTTTTTGGTTAGGATATATTGATGAGATGCACTCTAGATTCTATATTCAAAGTTGGATTCGGAGTGGAATTGAATTGCTTGATGGTTTCAAGCAAAGATGGAGCTGCTTTTATGCAGGCCTTCGATGAATCCAATGCCTTAGTGTATTGGCGATATGTGGATCCATTGTGGAAACTGAAAAGGTTTTTCAATGTTGGGTGTGAAGCATCACTGAAGAAGAACATCAAAGTCATTGATGACTTTGTGAGCAACTTGATCACAAGCAGAAGGAAATTGCTGGGAAAGCAACAATATCAGGTGAGTTTCTACAATTATTACCAGTTAAAAATTTTGATTTAACGGATGAAAGAAAACACTAAAAATGACCCAGTTTGTGGAAATTGAAGAATGTAAAGGAGGATATATTGTCAAGGTTTTTGGTGGAAAGCGAGAAGGATCCAGAGAGAATGACTGATAAATATCTGAGGGATATTATTCTGAATTTTATGATAGCTGGTAAAGATACAAGTGCAAATACTCTTTCCTGGTTCTTCTATATGCTTTGCAAGAATCCTTTAGTCCAGGAAAAAGTTGCACAAGAAGTGAGACAAGCGACAGGTTGCCAGGAAAATGATAACATTGAAGTTGAAGATTTTATGGCAAAAATAACTGATACAACACTGGAGAGAATGCATTATCTTCACGCAGCATTGACAGAGACCCTGAGGCTATACCCTGCAGTTCCTATGGTAAAATTGCTTCTCTGCAGTCATAAAATATGGATTTTTTTTTTTTGCCGAACTTAACAAAGTTGTTATTTTTTATTTTTAAGGATGGGAGATGTGCAGATGTAGAAGACACCCTTCCTGATGGATACAAGATGAAAAAGGGAGATGGGTTATACTATATGGCCTATGCGATGGGAAGAATGTCGTACATTTGGGGAGAAGATGCTGAAGAATTTTTGCCTGAAAGGTGGCTCCAGAATGGGATTTTCCAACCAGAATCGCCTTTCAAATTCATCGCATTTCATGTATTTATCTCTCTTCTCTCTTAATTCACATTTTAGTTTATAACTAAATACTGAGGCTGTATCTTACTTAAGCCTATATGATTTGCTCATTGATTTACCTGCAGGCTGGTCCCCGTATCTGTCTGGGAAAGGACTTCGCTTACAGGCAGATGAAGATAGTATCAATGGCGCTTCTTCGATTCTTCCGCTTCAAGTTGGCGGATGATACAAGGAAAGTGACTTATAGGACTATGTTCACTCTTCATATTAGTGGAGGCCTCCATCTTCGTGCATTTCCAAGGACAAGCTCTTGAAGTTGGGTTTGACGAAGCAAATAAATAATTACCCATTATTATTCTGGTGTAAATTAAATTGTTTTAATCAGCACTTAAATGTTTACTCTTCTATAATCGAGCCATGCATATATGAATTTATATTGTTATTAGCCTATTCAATCAATGGCTACAATGTCCCACAAAAATATTTACTACCTTCAAACTTTCATGGTGGCTACAATTTCTCGTATCTTGATCGTTAATGCATTCAAAACACCGGAGCTTGCCCACCATACTGAAACTGTAATATGAATCCATTAACCACCACCTGATTCCTCTGAATACCATTCACAGTGGCATTAATAGACTGTCTGCTTCAAGAAAATTGCCTTGTTGATGAAAATGACTCGGGTTACTTGCCAGTTTTCATTTCAAACGATTCATGAACTTCATAATTAATCTAGCATGGACTTTCTCCTCCATAACACAACAACATTGAAGCAGATTCAATAAAAAATGTTGGCAACAAACAGGAAAATAAATTTTGCTAATGATTTATGCATTAAACTCGGACCAATTACAAGGATGGTGTTACATTCACATTGGGAAGCCGAAGCCCTGGTCTGGAGGTCCACCCTTTGCGTTTCCTGTAGGCCTCGATAGCCTGTAACCGAACCCTTTCTTGGGAGGCATCTGGAACATTCTTCAGTACCTATAGAAAATAGAAGCTTCTAATTTTGAACTGCAGAAGGTTAATGACGTGTCATGTAAACATTAGGATGACACAAGTTTACCTTAGGAACAGCGACCAATTTTGGCGGAGCTTGGACAACATCTCCAAATTTTATCTGCTCGCGCCCAGGGAAGTCCAACTTATCTTCTGTTTTGGATTTTTTATGTTTCTTCTTCTTCTTTGCTTCCAAATACCTACATTAGTTAAAATTGTGATTATCTAGATGTTCAAACAGCATATAAACCTAAATTCAGGCATGAAACTGGTTAGACATTCAATCATATTGAATCTAATAATAATAGGCCATCCAAACCAGAGTCAGAAGCTCCAATGAAACAAAAGTGAAATGAACTCCTTGCAAAAACTTTTGCAAAGCTTAAGAGCCAACCTATGGGCTTATGGTTTTTGCAGATAGTCATTTTAGTAACTGAATGCCATCATAGTAAACAACCAAAAAATTGCACCAAAACTCTTGGCAACCCACAAGAGAAAGGTTCAGGTATTATGTCCTGGATTAGGAGAAGAACAAACACTGGCAACAGAAATATCTGTGGGGATACCTTAGCATCTTTCTCATGAAATTATTCAATTCCAGGGAAGACTTCTTTAATCACATATGGATGAATGAATATCGGATGATGTCGAATAACTAGCCATGAAAATTGCGATCTTACACACCATAAGCAGCCAATGAACTTAAACGGTGTGAACCAAAATAAGAACTGAATAAAGCAACTAAGAAAGCAAACATTTGTTGAATTTATAAGAAAAAGGTGAAAAAAGTTCCAGTAATATAAAATACCAGAACCACACTACATGCATGGCAGATTCAGAGCAACGGATAAAAGGAAATTGATGTATGATTTTAAATGATTACTTTTTCTTGCGCTCCTTTTTTTTCTCACTGGCTTTTGTCTTCTCCATTAGTGTTTCAAACCGAAGGTCATTCACTTGCTTTCTCTTTCGTTTTTTCTTTCTCCTTCCGTCTCCACTATCAAGCACACCTTCGTCCATCTTTTCATGTGTCATTAAATCTCCATCATCACCATAATCTGCAGTAGCTTCTGAGGTAATTGCCTCCTCTGTAGGGGATTTCTAGAAGTATTAAGTAAATATATAAAACGAAAATGGGATTCAGTTCCTCTTTTTGCTTATTAGAACAAATATTAAGCTTTTTAAAGCAATCATGAAGCGCTAAATTCTAATATAATTAAAGGCTGAGCAATCAAGTGGAAAATTTTCATTGATTAAAAATTAAAACAATAGTAAATCCCTAATTGAAGCCCTAATCTACGAACATAAACAGACAATTTTAGCAGTTACATTTTCAGCATCACCGGCTCTCTGTTTCCTTTTCTCTTCACTGAACTTGGGAGGTTTACTAGCCCCTAAAAACATAAACGTCGGTGTAAATAACTTAGTCTGCTAACATATAATCACAAAGAGGGAGAGAGAGAACCATCGTTAAGATGAGAAGCGAGGGACATGATCTTGCGAAGTTTAAGAGGAAGAGCGTCGACTTGGGAAAGGTCAGGTGGTAGAGGGAGACGAGTGTGGCCTCCATGAGCAGCTCTGTAGTTCTTCTCTCTCCTTCTTCTTCCTTTTCCTCCCATCTCTGCCTCCTTTCTCTCTAACTCGAGCGACGCACGACGCGCAGAGCTGTTCTGAAAATTTTTTTTCTCTTTTTTATAGGAGATATGGAACTTAAAGACCTTTTTAGAGAGGAGCCCTATACCACTGGGCCAGATGCCCTATGCTCAGAATTTTTTTGTAGCGCCTTAGAAGGCATATTCAATTAATCCCACGGTCCAAAATTACTGAAAGGGGAAACAAAGTGAAAAAAAAGAAAAAAGGACCTGCAAGTGCGATATTGCCCTTCCAGTGATCGGACGTTATTGTATTCCTAGTGCCGCCTATAATAGAATTTGAGAATTGTCCAGGTGGCTGAATTGATTCGACTGTAAATTAGGATGGGATAGCCCAAAATTCAATTTTATTCGGAAAACAAAATTCAAGCTATGAGCTAGGGGAGTTGTGCTCACAACATTTCTTTCTTTGTTTTTTCCTTGACAAATCGTGGTTTTTTTAATATTAAAAATAAACCCACTAACAGTTTTTAATTATAAAAAAGGTTAATTTGACATAAATTTTTCAGCAAACTCATCCGCATATCGACTCATATTACTATATACTTGGACTTCGAGTGATTTACATCTTTGGTCATGATCTTTGACAAGACCCATCAGGAGAGTAAAATAGATGAATTTTTAGGTGGCCTGAATTTTCCTGTTCCATCAGTACAAGTTGCTTCTGAGGGTGGAAATGAACTACAAGTATACATTCAAGGACCATATTATCCTAAAACAAAAAAATGTTATATATACACAATGCGTAAAAAAGAAAAGAGTCGTCAATTTAAGCAGTTAAATTGAAGTATTTGTGATCGTGATCTTGAATACAATCCACATAATAGCTTAACCAATTGCTGTTAAAATATTATACATATATGACGGCCAAAAATGAACTGCTCAAGCAGAAGAGACTCGCATCATCAATCTCAATGGCAGTAAGCTAGCAAACTACAACTCAATTGAATCAAACAAAGGAAGAACCAACCAAAGAAGAGCAAAAAAGCACAACTACATATGTTACACCCACAAGAGGACAGCCGCGTACTGTAAATTAAGAAAATTGACTTTGGTATCCGCAACTTGGCCAACTCAATTTCACTGTATACATTCTAGCGGTATCCTAGTAGTAGTATTGCGTATCTTCTGTATTCCTTCAACTAATCAAAACTCACTTGCCTAACTATCTCACTTTATAAGGGGGCTCAGCCCTTCTCCTTCCCAACCAAGCTTCAGCATTTGATCTACAACTTTAACGCTCAACTGCAACCACAAGTTATGTTCAAGTCACGACATGGTTTTCTCACTATAAGCATTTATATCATCACAACAGGTCCCTGACCATCGTGAAAATATTTTTTTTAACGCTCTTTACCTCATCACAACATTTATTTTATTAAAATAATGTTGGAAAAAAAAAAGGAATTCCAGACATTGAAGAACACTGCTAATCATGCCAAATAGTTACCAAGCAACCTAAGTAGATCATTTTAGGTCAAAATTTCTTATGGAGATGCATATCACATTGCTTTTCTAGCTAGACCTGGAATTGGATGATGCTGAGGAAAACAAGTTAAACTGAATTAAAATCCCTTATATGAAGAGGAAAAGAAAAAGAAGTTTGACTCACAGCTGGATCAGTGAAGATTATCAACTGCTTATCTGCAGTTGAGACCAACAGATTGGTGTTATCATTGTTTAAAGCCAGAGCTGTAATATCCTGACCTTGTGCAAGCTTCAATACATGAAAAACCTGTGATACCACAAATTTCTTGCTCGTTAGACATAACCAATTAATTGACAGAGCCAGACTCTTAACCAATTAATAGTGTTATATGATTTAAAGCTATTTAGAGGACCCATTTCAGACTCAAAATAGAACGCATGTACAAGAAAACTAGGCAAGAAGTATGTTCAATTAAAATGGGAAAGGAAAGTGTCCCTAATTTTTTTTAAGACGCTAACAAGCAGGCATTGCTTAAACCAGGCAGAATAATTTAAGGTACTCCAGACCGACAGCAAAAGTTAAACAGACATGAATTCAACATATACAAAGAATATCCTAGGGGTCATCACTAGTTAATGGAAAATGAAGTTACATGTAGGCCAGTTAAGAATCCTTTGATTTTCATACCTTAAGTGTAAGTAGATCAAGGAAACAAACTGCGGGGCTAGGTACATCCAATCTGTTCTTCTCAATTTGCTCTGGTTCCAGATTAGAATCTTCAGCTCCAGGTTTGTTTAAACTGAAATCTCGGTTGTTATTACAGGTTCCCTCATTTACCGAACATGAGTTCATTGCAATCAAAGCACTCTTACCATCAACAGAAATTTCAATGCAACCGACATTACCAGAGAAAGGAATTTGTGCTCTGGTAATCGGTATACCATTTAAAGTAAAGGTACTTAGGGAATGCTCATTTTTGTTCCAAGTTAATACAATCCCCTCAGATGAAAGGCTAACAGCATGGGCATCAACACCAACCAGCCTTCTAATCAAGCGACCCCTTCTTACAGAATGCAATAGAACATCAGATGAATAGGAGCTAGAAACAACAATTCCAAGATCAGAACTGACACAACAACATAGTATTTCCCTGTCATGACCTCGAAGGACATGTATCGGACCCTCTATACGACACCTCCTGCTTTTGTCTGCCAAGACGTTTGCCGGAGTACTACTGATCGAAGAAGATGCACCAGTGCCAGCACCTACAGAAGACTCTGACAAGTTATTTGCACGCAAAGGGAAAGCCCTATGTATCTTCCAGAGTAATACAGTACTGTCCCGCGATCCTGTGACAAGATAGTTGCTATCTGGGGAAAGAGCAAGGCAAGTGACTGGAGCACAGTGCCCAATGGCTGTTTCTAAGGTTTTTGCTCCATCTGATGACACCAGCTTGATGCTATTATCCACATGGCCACCTACATAGTTTTGTGGAAGATGGATATTAGTTTATTGACCACATATACAAGAAAATTCTAAAGCAGGAGGTTATACATAAAAACAAGCCAAATCTTGCCATGACGCTCAACTAAAGATCGACCCCAGAAAGGGACACAAAAATGAAGTTTTTTTCTCTTCCTTTTGTACAAGGGAAAGATTATAATTCAATTAGGTTAAACAAAAACCATACAGGAAAAGAAGTACAGAGTCAAACTAATGCAACTATTAAGATCTTCACCACATTTCAACCAGCACAAGATGATCAAGAGAAAACAAGACACTGCTCCATTATATAGTGTTATGAACTGCAAAACTGATGCTATGAGTATTGAACAAGATCATCCATTCTCCTAGTTTCAATAATATTTCCATCATTCACACGGTGGTGTTATAAGGTTTAGTGGATTTGGAATGTTCAAAATCCAAATTAAAGTGGATTTTCACTCATATGTCATGTTGACATTTTATCTGCATGGGATAAAACACCAAGTGACGTAGATGGAATAGACTTGTGTCCACGAAAAACAAGAGATGCCTAAATGACAGAACCTGGCGGGTCATCTTATGAGTGCCCAAGCAATGCTTCACGGAGACAGAGCAAAAGATATTGACAGACCAGCAGGTTTAATCTCAAGAAATTCCAAAAATATGCTTATCACTTTCACTGATAATGAAGCCTATTAATATCCACTCAAACCAAAATATGTGTGAACCTAGAGAGGCTAAATAAATCCGAACTCCATAGTTGATATTAGGCAGAAATTTCATTGTTTTGTGCTACTCTGATGAATTCACAAATCACCTCATGAAGTAAAGGGATGTATAAAAGGATTCCTAGGGATCAGAACAATTTAACGGACTAAAAATTCCAAGAACATGCTCTATACTTGACAATGGAGGTATATGAGTTGCACCGACATCATCCAATCCATCATGTTTTCTTTGCAGTAGTGGCTACCAATTCCATTATTTAGGTTTTCTTCAATTTCCAACCATACCAATACCCTGTATGTTCAGACTATTCTTCATAACTTCACTCAGCACAAATTCACTCACAACAATGAGGTTACATTACTCATCCTGCATTCAGCAACGGAACTTGATATATAAAATTCATGATCACAAGGAGCATCAGTGAAAAAGGAAACTAAGGACTCAAAAAGGCACTTTTGCTTGTAAACAGAGGAAGAGTTCTTTCACTCAGATCCTTCAAAAGTTTTTGGGTGATGTGCAGGAAAATAAATAAAAGAAACTTTTAAGAGGGAGGATATCTTATTATTCTTAAAGATGGATTAGAGTGCAGTTCATATTTTTGGTCTAAAGGCAAATTTTTTTTTTTTTTTTGGGTAAAAGAATGTCTTTTATTTTGTAGATTCCACTCAGCATATATGAGAATGGTGTTTCATATTGAATGGAGCCCCAAATGGTATTTCATATAAAGAATAGCTTAAGAATAAAAAGCTTGCTTACCGGTGATGATTTCTTTATCACATGTGATGGAAACAACAGCTGTACTTCTGATTCCAGATGAAGCAAATGCTACAGCCTGAGGGAAATGCCATTCATGGGTACCTGTTCCAGCTGGCGCTTTGAACATGCGAATAAAAGTTCCACCAGCAGAACTTGCTGAAGATTTTCCATGTTGAAAGAGGAAAGGCATACCCTGGCCATCAGGGGTGTTGGGCTGCCACTTGTGCTGTGCAACATGTGCTGCTGGTGCATTTATATCAGCAATTATAATAGTATCTGAAGATGCATGAATAGCAGCAGCAGGTAGATTGCAACGTTCAGGTGCTGGAACAACATATGGTTTAATTTCCTTTGGGTTCCGGAAAATAGTCTGAGTATGAAAATTTAAGTCAGAAGGGCAGTGCAACAGTTAATGCTTCACCATAAAAGAAGAATATCCTAGTGCAAGTTGAAACCCAAATTATTACATAAGAGCGAGAAAAGGAGCTTAAAGTTTTATCAAATGCACCATAAGTTTGGTAAGATATATTACATCCACCATACACAAAGAGATGATCAGATACAAAAATACCTTTCAAAATCCTAGGCTTCTCATTACAGTCAATGGGAATTTTTGTCATTCAGATATGAAGAAATACCATTCACTACAACTAAACCATAATATAGCTAGGCAACAAAAGGCTAGGTTAAACATGAACAATTCATATGTACAGATAGGAATACACGCTTTCAAAACTTTATCCATCATGAAAGCATACAAGATTGGCCAAGATCAGACCTGCAAATGAAGAACATCTGCCAATGGCATCTTCTTCAGGTGAGGAACAGTTAGAAGTTGGGATGGGGTTTGTCCAAAGTAAGCAATCTGATCTTGTGTAGCACGTTGTTGTACCTGCCATTAATAGATATAAACAATAAGAAAATAGACAATACCCTAAATTACAACTCTGTAGTACTGCATAGCAAACTTACTGGATCTGATATCTTATCAATATCAACTGTCCCTTCATAAGTAATGTAAAAGAAGACATTATTTGCCAGTATAGCTTCTTTACCACGTTGCTTATAGCTGCATAATCAGATTCATTAGACATTAGAATGAAAGGCACGAAGTTAATTTAATCTAGGCTTCTTTCCATCCATGCAATAACTTTGATTGAACATGAGAAAACAAAAGACACGAGTGGAACATTAGTAGTGAAGGACAGAATAATTCTCAAAGAAACCTACCCAAATACGAGATCAATCCATTCATGCAAATGTGCAGACACATGCTCACTTTCAAGAGCCATCCGATGCTTATGAATGAAATCGACTGGGTTTTCAGCCCAAGGTGGAAGTTTGACAGAATCTGAAACATCAAGGTTATAAAAACTTTACATATCTATAACTAGAACCATGTTTCATCCATAGAATAGTTTGCAATACATACCAAGCTTTCCTCCTAACTGGGTTGTACCAAAATCAACTGAATTTTCATTGGTTAATATCTCAGGAAGAAAAAATAACTCAGGAACCTGTGACAGCCCAGAAGCCACACACGCACCCCAATTCCAAAGAAAAGTTTTATTAGCCATTAATTTACAAATTAAAATGCAAGAAATAACTTATTAGAGAAGAATAAGACAAACAGTCAGAAAAAATTGAAATCTGGCACTGTCTTAGTGATTATTATCAGACATACCAATTCCTTCACATCGCTCATGTCCTCAAGAACCCCATTCCAAGTAGCAGCAACATCTGAAAACATCCTATCTGCATGATCAAAATTTCCACCTTGCAGTTGAATTGAAAGAGTTGTAAATGGCTCTACTCTAACAAGATAATATAGCACCTGTAACAAATTATCAGTAATCAGGTAGGCAATCCTACATGGCTGTATAATGAACAGAATAATTTGAAGGACCATTGCCCAATCTACACCAAGTCTATGGAATAAACATAAAAGGAAAATAAATATATACCAATAGGTAAAGAATAAAGAAAACGAACAAAAAATATTCACACACATCAAACCTAATGGCCAAAAAATGTAACACCAACAAAAATGTGACAAACTGATTCTATTTGGTGAAATTGGGCTCACAGCAGATGGAACTGCATTCAGATGAATTGGAGAACAATGTTTGTGGGACAATTGCTATTATTTGATCAAGAGCTGCACAATTCAATCACCAACTTCAGATGATCAAACAGGAGAAAACTTACTGTCCCAGCACTTGAGTAATGAGAACCATAATGGAACTTTGGGATGACTGGATCATCAAAGCTAGAATATCTTTCTTGAAATTTTTTTAGCCGATCAGGATTTAATGCACCAACAGGCTGTAAGCATATAACACAAACACAATAATTATAACAGAGAAGGACAATGAACAACAAGTGGAAACAAATCTTTAACTAGCCCACCTTTGAAAGATCTCGGTAAGAAGAAGGATCAGAAAGGTCCAAACTCCTTGACTCGTAATCAGAAAGAATCCAAGGGAAAACTGGATACTGCAAAAGGGCAAAACACCAGGAAAAAAGAAAGAAAAAGAAGAGGAATTAGTAGCAAATACACAAAATTTACGCACACACAGACATACACTATGCAAAAGGAACAAAAAAAAAAGAACCACTCACTTGAGTTATGTCATTATAACTACGCCCAGCCAAAGTATTTAGCTGCATTAGATATTCAAAATTGCTGATCTGCATAATGGTTATATTTTACTTGTTAATATCTAAAGGGAGCACAACATCTGAGTTAAGCATGATTAAGATATAAATTAAGTCCACTTTATACCTCCCACCTAGCCCAGCGTTCCATTAGCTGAGTTCTCTTTAAAAGCTGCTCTGGTCTCTATAGGAGAAAATAAATTACACATTATAAATACAATTGCAAAGACTTATGATTAACCAGCTAATGTTTCATCAAACACAAAAACATCCTAAAGTACATGTGAGCACACCAGTAATCAGTTCAGTCATTGGAGTAATATGCAAGTCAAAAGAAAAGTGGCAAACCTGAGTTGCTAGATAAATATTGTTCAAATGAGGAGGACGTAGATGAACAATAGCTCGATAAGCATTTCTCCTCCCCTCAGTACTCTGGGAACAAATAGTTTAACCCACAGCAAGTTTCATGGTCAGACTTCAATTTACATAAGCAAAAGGGATGAATATAACTAAGAATATCTCAAAATGTACCCCAAAATCAAAGAAGTAGTTTGACCGGTCAACCATAAAAAGTTCCAGAGCACTTCTTCTTAGGAGATATCTGAGGAAAAGGCAAGCCAGTACAAAAGGGAAATAAAAAACAAATGACAGAAACAGGACCTTAAACAAAGAAATGAAGACAAGATAATATTAGCATGAAGACAATACTAAGGAAGCACATCAAAATTATTAATATAAAGACACTAATTATCCCAGAGGGTACTCTTGTCAACAAACTAAAATCAAATGTCATAATCCAGCTAATGTTGGAAATTCATGTTAATGAGACTCTTTTAGTCTTGAGTGATAGAAATGATATTAGCCAGATCCGTACAAACACAATATAACTAATTATTCATGTCAAAGACCCAAATAAAAACATGATCCTATTAAAATTTAATTGGCCCAATACAACAAAAGTGATTCGACATGATCAACAACCAGACAAAGATCCCCAGTGCTATGAAATAAAGAGTTTCGGCTTGATGGCTGGTTCCTCGTTCGCATCCAGTATATATCATCACATAACAAATTGCATGCAATTTCACTACCTCTAAACAAACTGATGCACTAAACATATATCAGAATGTCAGATTGTCAATTCTTTTCTAAGAAAAATTATAGAAATACAACTCTGATTTACATGATAAAAATTGCAATAAGTTTACCTTCGGCTATATATCTGATGGAGGGAAGACATCAACCAGCTCCGATCCTTTTCTTGGTCCCTTGGTTCAGAAGATTCCATTGAATCCACAGTATAGTTTTCAGTGCTATCAACTATAAAATTTATTCTCCTAGTTGTTACCTGAAAGAAATTATTAGTTCTTATGTGCAGCAATAATCTGTCATACTAAAGCGCCAGAACACCAGTTTCTACTTTTCAAGTTATAAAAACAAGAAACAAGAGAGGTTTTTCCAATTACATTCAATTGGTTGAAAACTGGAAAACATGAACTTTTAACCCTCAGTTGTGTTAAGCAGAAAAGGTAATGCAAGCAATGATGGCATCCCATCGGAAGAATAGAATTCTCAACCCAAATCTCAACAGGATTTGTAACTTTGTACGTAAATTTTTCAAAACAAAGACCATTTGTCAATCAGTGAACTCCAGCAGCATCATCTTTTGGTCACACATCCACACGCTAGCACCATTTCCACAAGAATCATAACAGAATTGAATTCCAAGCAAAATTTTCAAATCAAAGGCCATTTATCAATCAGAGAACACCAGCATCATCTTATGGTCACACCTCCTTCCATGGGGCTATCTATCTATCATGCAACTAGTGTGGTTAATTGAAACCTTGGAAAATGAAAATATCTTACCATGTAAATTTAATTTTTTATTTTAACCTTTAAGAAAATTGCAAATGACCCCACAAAATTTGAGAATAAAAAATAAAAACTACACTAAGTTTAATTACTTTTTGTACTTCAGTAAATCTTTTATTAATCATATAAAATTTTGATCCCACTAACTTAAAGTCCTGGATACGCTCCGACACACTAACGCCATGTCATGAATCAAAACAGAATTGAATTGCATCAATTACCATGACTCTCTAGAATAATTGTTGTCTTTATAATTGAGCTATCACCAAAAAACTTGTAAAAATCAACCAAATATGCAACTGCATGTAATAGAGACTAGAGATATGCAGTCAGTATATTTGCCAAGAAAGTTTTTATGCATAAATTTAAATTCACAAGTATTTCACTCATTTAGAACCGAATTGTTCACAAGTGTTTCATAAATTTAAACATGTTGAATCCAATTTTCAATTTTTGATGAGGAAACAACTACAGAGTTTAGCATATAGACATCATAAAATTAACAAAAGCATGACAAAGTGAATGAAAGTAATTGCCTGGTAGAGGAGTCATGTTTCATTTTTTCAATTTGAGACCAACCAATCTTGACACACGCCATACTTAAAAAGGCAGGTTTTAGTTTGGCTAGTAAACTTACTTGGAAGGTTCCTCGTATAACCCTTAATGGCCGGACCATAGATGAGGGAAGTTCAAAAACAATTCTTTCATCTAGGTCACTAGGAACATATCCTGGTGCAACTGCTGATGTACTTTCTAGGTCTTGTTCACTAGAAAGTTGAGCATCACTGGATTCTGCAGATGACTGCAGGTTCTCATTAGGTGTTCCCAGTGGTCCTCGCTGGTTCTCCCCACTCTGTTCTGTGTTGTAGGCTCTACCATCGAAATTATCAACTTCTGCATGTTCATCATCTTCAGTTATTCCCTCCATCAAGATTGCTTCGGCTGCCAGAACTGGAACTTTCCCTTGATGATTATTCCTCTCAATTTGATCCTCATAATTAGCAGCAGCACCAAAATGATCAGACCCCCAGTAGTTTCTCCTCAAACATATTCTCATCCTTGAAGAAGTTTCCATAAAGTCTAGCTTCCAGAAGACCTAAAGTTTGGTGGTTATATTTTCAAAACATCCTCAACATAAAACATAAGAAATCAACAAGAGAAAAAATCAATTATGACAATTGTGTAACAAGATAAGCTGTTGCCAAACATACACGTTCAGGTCTGCACAGGTGGCCCCCAAGCGGACCAAAAAGCCTCTTCATCTCAATCAAGCAATGGATGAGTTTGCGCCATGCCCGAATCCCATTGAACAAACGATGCCTAGCTATTACATCAACTTGAGCTCGCCTATCAACCTAGGGGAAAAAATGAATAACTAAATGAATCTGGTATGTCAGCACAGTTAAGTAATTACAACATAAGGCAACCACTAATTCGAACCTCCGATCGCTGCATGTTTCTAGCTAAAGCAAAACTAGCAACAAGGATTGCAACAAACTTATAGGACAGAGCATTGAAATCTTTGCCATAGACAGATCTAGTATCGAATGGTTGCATACATTCTGTCCAGGCAACCCCCATTGCTTCAGTAGTATTCCATCTCCTCACACGCTCCATATCACTGGCATTTCTACGCTGTACAGATGTGGCCATTGCAATTGCACTAAGGCCCCTTCCAGAACCAATCTTAGCATTACGTTCAAGATCACGTGCAGCTGCCAGTGCAGCAGCTTTTGCAGCAGCCTTATCTTTCGGAAGAGCTGGTGTTGTGTTAGGCACCTCCAAAGGTTTCTGAAAGCTTGAAAAAGTGTGAAGTCTAGTTGTTTTTCGCTCAAGCATGGAAGAATCACGCCTAAGATGTGTGCTTGTTGCAGGAGCTGGGGTCTCCCCACCTGCAGCACCAGCGGCAATCATTGCCAATGCCATAGCCGCTGGTGGTGATGCAAAAGCAGCTGCCCAAGCTGGAGAGATCATGGAGAGAGCAGCCTGAGAAAACCAAGATTGAAATGTCTTAGAAAATATAGAAACACCATAAACATGACAAGAGTAAAAGAAATCTCAAAGCAAAAACTAAGTTGCTTCCAAAGTCAGCAATAACAGCCAAGAGACACAGCCGGAAAAAAAAAGACAAAACAAAACAAAAACAGAAAAAAGGGAAAAATTTAACACTCTGCTGCATTTTTTCTTTTGTCCATGATTCTAAATATGAACTTGATTTTACCATGTCAAGAACAAAATGAAATTCTTGCAAATGATCCAAGAGCTTTAGAGCTTAAAAATAAACATATTCAGGATGTGCATCCACCCTGGACATGTTTTAGCCAAATCCTTTGGTGAATACCTCTTCCGATTTTTCTGGATTTTCTTATCACACTTAAATCAAAATAAAGGCTGTAAAATATGATTCATGTTATTTACTCTCCAGAATAAAATATGATTCATGTTATTTACTCTCCAGAACATACTCATCATTTGCGATTATGGGGCATAGCATAGGGTCAAGAAATTGGTCGAAGTCTTAGTCTTTGTTACAGGTTGTAATCTCCTAATTAGTAGCTGTAAATATGTAGTGTCCTAATTAGTTTAGTTTCCTTATTAGTCTATAACCTTTGTATATAAATATGTAATGTTTATATCAATACACATAAGCTATTCAACTTCCATCTCTGTGTTTCTTCATGGTATCAAAGCATTAGAGTGAGATTTGGGTCTGGAATCAAAATTTTTCAGATTTGGGTTGTCTGCCTTATTGGCAGACTAGGGTTCCGTTCTTCTTGGGTTTGGGTCACCATCTCAAAGACATCCCTCATTGTCACCACCGGCCTAGGGAGAAGCGCCATCACCAACTCAGCCTTCGCTCAGAATCTGGCGTCCAGAAGGTTTGCGTGTGAGCCACACGCACCACCACAAGTCCCTTGCGCAGAATCACGCGCCAGCACTTGGAGGCGCGTCCGCCATCTCCAACACCTCCATTTGGCTCGCCACTGTCTATACAACACTTTTCCGGGCTTAGTTGAGATTATACCCTCTTGGTTTGGGTGCTCAGGTTCTGTTTGTTATCGAAACCTGCACTTTCTGTTTCGATTTGTTCTATTTCGGTTTGTTTGTGATCTATGGCTTCTCTTTCTGGTGAATTAATTCTATTTGTTGAGTTATGGTTGACAAAAAGATAGTGACTATCTCCGATGTGGTTCCAGTGATGTCCAAAATTACGAAACACAAGCTTAATGGTTCCAATTATATGGATTGAAGAAGATTCGTCTTACTTACAAAGTATTGATAAAGACCAACATATGACTGATAATCCACCTAAAGATGAGTCCAAACAGACATTGTTATAGGAGGATGCTTGGTTATTTTTGTAGATCCGTAATTCCATTGATAGCGAGGTTATCGACTCGATTAATCACTATGAGTATGTCAAGGAATTGATAAATTATTTAAATTTCTTGTATTCAAAGAAAAAGAATATTTCCCGAATTTATGATGTTTGCAAAACATTTTATCGTACAGATAAGCAAGATCGGTCTCTTACTACTTATTTTATGGATTTTAAGAAAACTTATAAAGAGCTTAATATGCTGTTGCCTTTTAGTCCCGATGTGAAAGTTCAACAGAGTCAACGAAAACATATGGCCATTATGAGTTTTTTAGCCAGTCTTCCTTCTGAATTTGAAACTGCAAAGTCTCAGATACTCTTGAGTTCTGAGGTTTCTTCCTTACATGATGTTTTTAGCAGAATACTTCGTACAGAAAGAACTCCACCAACTCAGTATAGTAGTGCCCTTGTTAGCCAATATCATGAGTCTGGATGTTCTTATCACAAGGGTGGAAGTAAAGGAGGATCAAATATAGTTGAGTCTTGAGCACAGGATTCAGGAGTGATTGTGTGCCATTATTGTCATAAGTCAGGCCATATAAAGCATGATTGCAGAAAATTTTAGTATAGAAATCTGAAAAATCATTCTTCTCATGTGGCATCCACTACTGATGCATCTGAGAAGTCAGTTCTTATCTCTGCAAATGAATTTGCCAAGTTCTTTTAGTACCAGAAATCATTGAAGTCTCCATCTACTATAGTTAAAGCTATTGTTGATTCAGGTAAATCCAATGCATGTCTTGTTTCCACCTCCTCCAAATAGGTCATTGATTCTGGTGCCACAGATCATACGACAGGTAATTCTAGCCTCTTTTCTACTCTCCAGTTACATAAGTCCACTTCTAATGTCGCCTTAGCAGATGAGTCATCATCTTTTGTTATTGGGTCTGGTACAGTTAATCTGACCCCTCTACTTCCTCTAACATTTGTTCTTCATTTACCTCAATTGTCTTTCATATAACTCTTAATTGCTACATCTCATTCTTTCTTGATTATTGCTTATTTCAAGTTCTTATGACGAAGAAGATAATTGGTAGAGGACATGAATCAGGAGGCCTCTACATTCTTGACTCTCAAATTCCCAGGTCCATTGTTTGCTCTGCAATTGCATCACCTTTTTAGGCACACCGTCGGTTGGGGCATCCCTCTCTTCCTTCGCTTAAGCAATTATGTCCTCAATTTAGTAGGTTATCTTCCTTAGATTGTGAGTCGCGTCAGTTTGCTAAATATCATCGTCTTAGTTCTAGTCCTAGAGTCAATAAAAAGCTACTTTGCCTTTTGAATTAGTTCATTCTGATGTTTGAGGTCCTTGTCCAATTCAATCTAAAACTGGATTTAAGTACTTTGTAACTTTTGTTAATAACTATTCTCGTATGACGTGGTTATATTTAATGAAAAGTCGTTCAGAATTATTTTTCCATTTTTGTGCTGAAATTAAAACTCAATTTAATGTTTATGTTCATATATTGTGGAGTGATAATGCCAAAAAATATTTATCAACTTCTTTTCAGATTTATATGATTCAAAATGGCATTCTTCACCAAACATCATTTGTTGACACTCTATCTCGAAATGGAGTGGCAAAGAAGAACAGACATCTCCTTGAAACAAGAAGAGCTCTTTTGTTCCAAATGAATGTATCTAAAACATTTGGGGCTGATGCCGTTTCAACATGTTTTTTGATTAATCGTATGCCTTCC
Organism: Balakata baccata; assembly: GCA_949630135.1. Taxonomy (NCBI): domain Eukaryota; kingdom Viridiplantae; phylum Streptophyta; class Magnoliopsida; order Malpighiales; family Euphorbiaceae; genus Balakata; species Balakata baccata. The sequence goes on from CATIWF010143848.1 coordinate 27,717, forward strand.
TTTGTTCTTCATGGTGAGACTCCGTATCATATTCTCTTTTCTATTAAGTCAATATTTCCTATTGAACTTATGATATTTGGTAGCTCTTGCTTTGTTCGGGATATTCGTCCAAATATCACTAAATTAGATTTCAAGTCATTGATGTGTATCTTCCTTGCATATTCTCGGGTGTAAAAAGGATATAGGTGTTACTGTCCTAATCTTAATAAATATCTTGTCTCTGCTGATGTCTACTTTCTTGGAAGACACGCCATATTTTTCATCTTCGGCTTTAGCACGTCCAGATGAGGATGATGATTTGTTAGTCTACATTATCACATCCTCTGAACCTCTCACATCCTCTAAATTTGTTTCTATCTCGGCTCCTACCAAGCCTCCTATTCTTCAAGTTTATTCCAGACGTCAGTACCCTCTTGATCCATGTCCTACACTAGCTCCTCTATCATCTGATCCTATGTTAAGTGATGAATTCTCATTGCCTTACACAAAGGTAAGCGCCAATGTACTTATCCTATTTCCTCTTTTGTCTCTTATCATAACTTGTCACGTTCTTCTGCCTCCTTTGTTGTATCCCTTGATTCTATTACTACTCCTAAAATTGTTCGTGAAGCCTTATCTCATCCTGGATGGCATAATGCAATGCTGGAGAAAATGAATGCATTGGATGATAATGGTACTTAGACCTTGGTGGATTTACATTCAAAAAAACAGGCTATTGGATGCAAATGGGTGTTCACAGTTAAGGTCAATCCTGATAGATCAATTGCTCGTTTAAAGACCTGTCTTGTTGCTAAAGGATATTCTCAAACCTATGGAGTGGATTATTCTAACACTTTTTCTCCTATTGCTAAACTAACATCTATCCGATTGTTTATTTCTATGGCAGCTACTCATGATTGGCCTTTGTATTAGCTCAATATCAAGAATGCATTTCTCCATGGTGATCTTCATGAGGAAGTTTATATGGAGCAACCTCCAGGGTTTGTTGCTTAGGGAGAGTATGGGAAAGTCTGCCGTCTTCATAAATTTTCGTATGGCTTGAAACAAAGTCATTGAGCTTGGTTTGGCAAGTTTAGTCAAGTAGTTGAGAAGTTTGGAATGCTAAAATGTAAGTTTGACCACTCAGTGTTTTACAGACAATCTAAAGATGGAGTTATTTTGTTGGTTGTGTATGTTGATGATATTGTTATTACTAGAAGTGATAGTGTGGGAATCTCATCTCTAAAGTCTTTTCTTCATACTCAATTTCACACTAAAGACTTAGGGCTGCTGAAGTATTTCTTAGGGGTTGAGGTTACAAGGAGTAAAAGAGGTATTTTTCTATCTCAACGAAAATATGTACTTGACTTGTTGTCTGAAACAGGAAAATTGGGAGCAAAGCCGTCAAGTACTTATAGGATCCCTAATATGCAACTTACAAAGGATGGTGAACTATTTGAAGATCCTGAGAAATACAAAAGATTGGTTGAAAAGTTAAATTATCTTACAGTGACTCATCCAGATATTGCATATTCTGTCAGTATTGTGAGTTATAGTCGTCACCAACAGTTCAACACTAGACAGCCTTAGAACAAATCTTGTGTTACTTGAAAGGAGCTCCTGGACGTGGGATTTTATATGTAAATCATGGACATACTCGTATTGAGTGTTTCTTAGATGCAGACTAGGCAAGCTCAAAGGTAGATAGAAGATCCACATCAGACTATTGTGCCTTTGTTGGAGGAAATTTGGTTTCATGGAAAAGTAAGAAGCAGAATGTTGTATCTCATTCAAGTGCTAAAGCAAAATATCGGGCTATGACACAATCTGTATGTGAGATTATGTGGATATATTAACTCTTGACTGAGGTAGGTTTCAAGATTACAATACCAGTAAAGTTGTGGTGTGATAACCAAGCTGCCCTCCACATTGCATCTAATCATGTTTACCATGAATGAACGAAACATATCGAGATCGACTGTCATTTCATTCGTGAGAAACAAAAGCGAGGTTTGATTTCCACTAGATATGTGAAGACAAGAGAACAGTTGGGAGATCTTTTCACTAAAACTTTAAATGGGACTCGGGTTGATTATCTTTGTAACAAGCTGGACATGACATGATAAATATCTATGTTCCAGCTTGAGGGGAGTGTTACAGGTTGTAATCTTCTAATTAGTAGTTGTAAACATGTAGTGTGCTAATTAGTTTAGTTTCCTTATTAGCTTTAAACCTTTGTATATAAATATGTAATGTTTATATCAATACACATAAGCTATTCAACTCTCATCTCTGTGTTTCTTCAGTCTCTAATTATCAATAAGCACCACTGCCATGCCCATGTAGTGGCTGAAAATTTGTTATTACCATAGTAGTCATTCCTGTAAGACAATATGCAATATGACAAAACACTGGTATTCAGGCCATGAATTCCGCAGCTGGTGGTGGGTTTGCATCACAAGGAGGGGCAGAGATTAAGGTAAGGATAAGAAAAGTTCAATCACTAACCTCTACAGGAAGTGCATCAGCAGCTAGTGCACGGTCATCAACAATAAGTGGATTTGAACCATCAGCTGTAGCAAGCTCATGAATTCCAGCCAGAAGCGGCCTCCATCTTCGCAACACAGCAACAAATGGCGGTAAAATGGCCTCAAGGTATTGCTTCCGAAGAGGTTTTCTATCTCTGCCAACAGCATGCCAAACCTGCAGCTTACAAGTCAAAGCAGTAAGCACGACTCAAGACACCCACAACATCTGGCCACATGAAGAATGTAGAAGAACAGCAATGCAATTAAATGAAGATCAGAATGGATAATAGCTAAGCAAAATATCCAGTAATTTATTCATATGCTACACCATGTTAGTTTTGGACAACTAACCTCAGCAAAAAGAACACAAGAAGCAACCAAAACCCTCTGCCTCTTTGAATCAGAAATGGGCATATTTAGAACAGGTGAGAGTACACTGAAATTGGAAAATGTAAATAAGTAACAATCACAACTTAACAAAAGATGAAATCCAAAGCAGCAAGATATCCCACTAATGCCTTAAGAAGAACAAAAGTATCCCATATATAAAAGCATAAAAGGGGCAACTATGGACCAAGTGATCATGACAATTGCACATTTCTGGTTTTATACATAAAAATAAATATATAATCATTTTAGGCTGGCATCCAGCATAATGCAAGAATTGCTTTTTGGTTGGGGGAAAAAGGGAGAAAAATATGAAGAGTAAAATGCAGACCCACAAAAACACACAAATGGTTCCCTTCATCCTCTGAGACAATCCTTTAGAGAAGGGGAAAAAAAAAGGACAAACATGAAGGTAAAATGCAGACTCACAACAAAAGACAAATGGGTCCCTTCAACCTTTGAGACAATTTAGAATGTTAAGACCAACTAGGAATTAATCCTTTTCTTTTTCTATGAAATTGTAAGTTGGTATAAAGTTGTAAATAAAGCAACATTGAAGGTTAACTTGGAATGGAAATACCTAAACATTAGCTTTGGGTCTCCAAAAGCTGAAGTTTTAGCTATGGATGAGAAGTTGATGATAAGTACAAAATTTAACTGCCAGCAAGGAAATTTTCGTATCATGTTTGTGTTGTTACAAAATGCCTAACTATGGTGGTTCATTGTCCAACAGCTGACTGTCCCTCACCAAATGGACAGTTTGTCTAATCTTCTTCTACATCATAGGTAATCCATAATCATTCAAAAAAAGAAGATAATAATAACACCATGGCCCCAAACAGGCTAGATGATATTTATGATTTCTTTCCATGACTCCACATTGTCCAGGTCCAACTTTGCTAAACACTTAGCCTAATTAAATCACAACAGCAACTCCTAAAATAAACCTTACAAAATCACATAGATGCTCCTATATTAAAAATAAAATAAAAGACAGTGATTACCTCCATAACAAGGCTGACCGTGGTTGTCTCATTGTCATCCGAGCATTGTTATCTGAAGATGGAATTCCTTCTGATGTTGCATCCTCTATACCGACATTCCTCATAAGCATACTGGTTTCTCCATCATCTTCCTCCCTCATTGATAGAAGCACCATACGGAGCATGCACAGGAATGGTTGATCACTGTCCAATAACTGGTATAGTAATGCCATCCCACCCATCCCAGTGCCTGATCCCCCACCTATACCGAGACCACCACCTAGCCCAGACTCATCTAATAATAAAGCTTGAAGCATGGAAACTGACTTCTTTACTAAAGGGAGTTCAATCCAGTTTCCATTTGCATCTTTTTCCAAAGCAGACCTCCAAGATTCCCAGCCACTGCCACCACCACCAAAGACAGCTGCTTTGGAAGGAAGGCCAACACCATACCACAATCTACTCCTGTATTTCCAACCCTCAGACAAGTCCATAGTAATGCTCCCATATGACACAAAAGAACAAGAAACAGATTCATAAGGCTCAGCTGCTGCAGCTGCTGTGAGACGTTCCATCACAGTGGCCGAAATTTGCCCATTGGCATCAGCCATGGAGGCAAGGACCTTAAGGAAATACTTGCATTATTTAATAAGTTAACAAACTTTAAGTGATATGGGGTAACAATATGATGTACAATGACAAAAGATCCTGATAAATAACCACAATATAATTCATAACAGTTCTATTGCCAAAAATAGCAATTCAAGTGTAGCCATATCAAACGGGTAAAAAGATTAGAATACATACATCAAGAGGCAGTCCTCCAGAATCACTGGATCTGCGATCACCTAGAGATTCAAATGAAGCCCGACCACTTGATGTCAGTTGGCTTGAGCGAATATTAAGGGGAGATACTAGGGATAATGGAGACGGGGAACTATCAACAGCGTGGTTTGCACATGAGAGTTTGCTTTGTAACCGTAAATGATCTTCAACAAGCATTAAAATGACAATAGCATTTTCAACCAATGCCACTGAAAGCTGAGCAGCATTTTCTGCTTCTGCTTTAGCTTCTTTTGGCGATAAACCCTCAGCCGCAACACCAGCAGCTGCTGCAGCAATAACTTGAGTCTACAGCAAAAGAAAAAATTGATGTATTCATAAATGCACTTTTTCTCCCCCACTAATCCAACTCTAAGCAACACAAATGGAACTGTTGATAATGTTCTTGTGTTTAACATTCAACAATTGTGTTAAATATTCTCAAAAAGATTAAGTCTGTTGCACATTTATAGATTTATAATAGTCTCCACTTGCAAATAAAAAGAAAAAAATTATTGCATATTCTAACATACAACACATGCTGTGTATTTTTTTCTGTTGCAGGTGTTGCTGTTGACCCGCATGTTAGGCTCATTTGTTTGGCTGAGCCCATGTAGTTCCAAAGTTTGATACTTTTAGATGCCTCAAGCTCTCTTAGTCCTGTATTATCAGATCTACTAAGTAAATATTGTTCGAAGTATCATATTTCGATGTTATCTTCTTCTACAACAGATGTTCTATCCACCTGCTACTTTAAACCATTGATAGTGATACTCCAGTGTGACAATTTATGATATTAATTAAAAGAACAAAAGAGATCAATTACCATGTAACTAATCATACATCTAATGAGAAATATAGGAGTCGAGAATGCAACGTATATGTGTATCATGCCAATTGTAGTCCATAGTGTTTTCTCCATTACAGTGTCTAAAAGACGACAAGACATATTAAATGCCTATCCGCCAGAGAGATGGGGACATCTGCAAGCAATCAAGCAATGGAGACAGAAGCTACATATCTTTTTTTTTTTTGAATGATAATGTTGTTATGTCTAACATTATGCAATTAGAGGGAGAAATAGATATACATAATGAGGTTAAGATTTTATCTTAACCATGTCCATTGTTCCGCATTTGATTGCATGCATCCGAAGCAGATAGAACCAAATCATTCCCAACTCATAAATTCTTCTTTTTCAACTGTTAGTGTGGATTATGCTTCTAGTAGCTACGCCTCCTTTACTTTCCACATATATGATTTAAAATTTCAAGCAGGAAATGAAGGAGAAAAGATAAATTTATAATTGGAAGCTTTCTTCTGCATCATTACCACTTATAATCAGATTTTCCAGATGGCTTGATTTTACATTAAAAAATTGTGGTTCCATGTTAGGATAACAGATTTGACAAGCCATCCAAAATTAAAATTCAGAATGTACACGAACAACCTGGGGTAACATTTATCACATGCAAAAGACTATGAAGTGCAAAAATTACCTGAACCTGCAGTTCCCTTGCAGCAAAATCCAATAAGGCACCCAAAAGCCTTCTCTTAAATATAGGCAGTGATTCTTCACGTCTTCAAATCAAGAAGAAATTAGTCATCAATTATTACATGCTTTCAAGATAAAACATACAAAAAAATGTATCTCTCACCTGAGAAGGTCAAAGTTAAAAGTTGTTTCACAAATGGTAAAAAATATTGTTTGGTTACCACAACAACTAAACATCCAATACATCAACAGACAATTTATCCAACATGAAAATACAAACTCATCACAAGCACATGATGAGATGGACAGAAATATTGTTGCAGATGATTCACACAAAATGAAAAAAAAAAATGGATGGAACTCAACAAAAATAACAATCCAGTTCATAAGGGAAAGAAGGAAAGCTCAGCGGAAAGGTTGCTAATTTGATAAGGCAATACCTAACTCGTTGATCTCCTGTGCTAGATCCCCCCACAATAGAAAGCCATTCTGCACAGTGAATCGTCGCTTCAATATCCTGCAAACAGTAGTAATAATAAATAAAACTAGTGCAAAATTTGGAAGTAGCATTAAAGCTGAAACTGGCATATTTTAGCATAAGTATAGATTTGATAGACAGCTGAACCAACATCTCTCTCTTTAACAATATTTACCTATTTTAATTTTAACCCAACAAATTGTAATAGGACAACTACTGCCAAGTGCTTATCAAATTAGGAGGCCAGCCAAACCAACATCTCTATCTTGGCATGTGTAATTTTCATTAGTTTAAATTAAATGGGCAGACTTTAGAGGGAAAGAGAGGGCGAAAAAAATCAGGAAGTTGATAGTTCTTGATTTTTCAGCTAAAATTCCACACCACTTTAAAGTGACTTAAACATTTTCCTGTCTTCCGAATTAATAATTTTACTTTGGGAAAACATGGCAGGAAAGTGCAATTAGTTGTTGGACATACAAATATTCCATAAAAAATTTAAAAAAAAAAAACTAAAATAGAAATTTAACTCTTCCAAGTGCCTCCATTCTTCAGATAATTCTAAAGATATGCTGTGCAAATATATGGATATTAGTTAGACGCACAGGAATACAAGTGACTGAATACAAAAGACAGTGAAAAACAACAGACAAGAGAGGGGCAACTTATGTGCTCTTTTATACATGACATTTGCAGATGCATGCTATCCACTTTTCTTCCTGCAGACATTATGCAGGCCTGAACAACATCTACACCATTCGGAAAATTGGGCATATGCACCCAAAATGACACATGGTCTTGAATTAAGCAGTTCATTATAATAAAGTGCAGTAGTATCATCCCCTTCTTATCTCTCTGAGCACCACAACTGCTTGAAAACATAATAAATGATTCCCAAATGAAGTTTAGCACTCAATAGAAGTTGAGGTTTGTGCTAGGAATTCAGAATATGCAGTTATTGCAAAGTTGATAATGCATGAAAACAACTATGGGATTTCATATTGATGTGCAAGTCCATAAGATGCAAGTTGATTTCATATTGATTACCAAAAACCCAGCTCCTAGAAGATAAATACTAGAAAATATAAGCATGGAAAAATTGGAAACAATATAATGAAAGCGCTAACTCCCAGCAAGGAACAGGTAATAGAATTATGTGAAGATGTAAATAAACAATGACCTTCCAACCATCCTTCTGGCGCATTGAGTGCTCTAACATTATAATCAAGAAGTTGTGTACAAGATCATCAATCTCCCCTAAGCTCTCCAAGTTAGAATTTTTTATTGCACCTATCTGCAAAAACAAGCTCTTCGATGTTTAAAAAACAGAATTCAACCACAAGCTTAAAGATCCAACAGATTAATTGATTTGCTCTCTATTGAAAACCTAAGATCTAAACCACAACTAATTGCCATGTGTCAGTCTATTTGCTATTAAGAATGACAATTAAATTAAGTAAAATTCAGAACAAGGTTAGATAATACTACCTCATAATTAGATATCCAAACCTCCAGAATCCACTCAGGCCATTCCTCCATTTTTGTCAGACTGCTTCTGTTTTCTGGATGACTGCAAGCCAGAAACAGAAGATCCTGAAATCATATAGAAGGCCGCAGCTCAGAAACTAAAACAGAATATCAAGGACAACAATCAGTGAAGTAGAATGAAACTACAAAGGTATTTAGACCATCAGTTAACTTATTGCATGGCAATACCAAACAAAGATGCCAACTAATTCTAGTAATTCAGAACACAATCCATTTCCTCCTACTTCTTGGCTTGCAGCACTTTTGGATAGACATTAAAAAGAGAAAAAAACACATAGTCAACAAACAAATTGTGTGAATAACCAAGTATATTCTTCATGTCAAAAAAATTCTGTCAGCTGAGTTGGTTAGGTGTTAGGCCCCCAATTAGAGTCACTTATGTTAGGCGCAAGGGTAAAGAGGGAAAGAATAGGCCAGGTGGCTCAAATTAGTTATAAAACTGAATTCTGTTATGTCTTGGGATGGGAAATACTTTTAGAATAAATAAGGGAAGATTATTGGTATAGGGGAATTTTTTTTTGAATTAGAAGGTTGTGGGAGAGGGGGAGACTCTCGAATATCTCCTGGGTTGCACTTGTATCTCAGTCCTTTTTCCTTCCATGAATCTATATACTCCATATTTCTCCACTTGAGTTGTTTGTATCTTGCTGCTGTATGTTTGGTTTGACATTGCTGTGCAGGAAGAAGCTAAGGGTCCTATCATTAGGCAGCAAAGTCAACCAAGCCTAAAGATAAGTGAAACAACCCCTCTCACAATGAACAACCAAGAAATAGGACATTGCTGAAAATTATAACTCTTCAAGCTGCTATATCTTGCTTGATTTAAGAAGCAAATATATTGCTAATTGTTTATAAATTTAAATTCACTTTTCAATATAGACTAAAACTCAGTCTTAAATCCAACCCAGTTGACTATATTTGATACAACCAAGTGAAAACCTTTGATGAGCAGAACTAAATTCATTTTTCTAAAATAACACCCTGATCATATTCAGTGATTTAATGATAGCATTTCTCATCCTCTTCTTATAAGTGAGCATTTGAGGAGTTAAAATTGATATTATGGAATAATAAGAATTTATCCCGTATTTTTTCAGCTAAGAGATATTTGACTCACATATGCACTTCCTTGTAACTTGTGATAAACTCCAAGCAATAACATAAAAGAATTTATACACCTCTGAAATTCCACATGATGTTATGCAACTCTTGACGTTTCTTTTTAGTTCCATGCACCAGAAGCAGCATTAAAAATTTCATGCAGAATATATATTTCTAAAATTGTGCACATGCATGCAGACATAAATCAGTACTGACATAAATGTAATACCTGCAATGCTCGACTTTGGAAAACCCTAGATGCATAGGGCAGCGATCTCAAGAGAACCAACAACAGCTGTAAATGTTCAAAGCGGTGACCAGAATCGTAAAAGTTCAGCCCTTCATCTGCTGAAGATGCATTAATCTGAAAAATAAGAACGGCGTGTAAATTTTCTGCAGTTGTGAACATTCACAAGTGCAAGAAGTTATGATTTAGTCAGCATGCTGAAGAGCAATTAATGTCCCTTGGAAAGAGAGTTCTGAAGATGTCATAAGTTATAAAGAATGCTACCAGGTACATATGGTACTGCTCAAAAGACAATAAGGGACTTCTAAAACAAGTCAAAAGACTGCATGAATCAATAGTGGCATTAGATGAAACTGCTTTGAACAGAATTTTCCTTCACACCATCAAAGGTGCACTTAAAAAGAAAAAAAATAAGACTTTGAAACAAACCAAGATCACAAACTAAACATTTAAAGGCATGGAAATAGCCACAGCATAACTAGAAAAGTAACATGTCATTTGAATTTTATAATCACAATAAACAGCTGATACTCATCCAACATGGTAAGCAAGTTCAGATTCATCTCTACAAGGTTAATAAATAGAATACTAGAGATTTGATATAATACAATGATTATCCTACATAAAAAAGAAGTATAAACATTTACTTTCAGGCTTTGACATTCTGGCATAAAAAAATAACATATACAAGAGAAAACTAAAGATATGTATATTCCTCCAACCCCTATGTGCACTGAATATGAATAAAGGATTAAAATATCCTGAAAATATACACTACACGAGCATCCCAAGGTTTAGTTATAAAAAAAGTAATTAACATCTTTTTTTGTTTTCCCCAGCTAAAAATATCACAAAAAGGGCCAAATGAATTCGTAATGAAAAACAATCACCTATTTGTATTGTACATGGACCATAAATATTAATGTTTCATTCATTGACAAATGCAATGGAAAATAGATTAGATCAAGGGGAAAAAGGGTACCGAGGCTGCCAATAATGCTGTGTAAACATGGGTTGTCATAAGCCTATTAGGTGCTGCTTGGAAAGCCCTCTGCAATGCAAAAAGCAGAAGAGAAACTTTGTCATCAAACATTGAACCACCTCCTTCGTGTAGTCCACCACCCAAAAAGTTGTTTGTCGTATCCGAGGGTCTAGATGAATTAAATTTCAAATGCCCAGACATTACAAGAGCACCTAGAAGCTCAATGATTGCAACAACAATACCATCACTTTTGTCTATATTGTAAACATTATTTCTTGCATTAGCAGCACTGATCGAAAGACTAATACCACCCACATTCTTAGCAAAAGGACTTTCAGAAACAGATGACACCCTTTCAATTCTCACACTGCTGGAAGAAACAGCAGGGCTTCCACCAGTATCAGACGGTTCAGATTCACAATCTTTCTCATGTGAAGTAAAATCCTTTACTTCATTGTTCTGATGTTTTTCTGGAACCTCACTGCCAGCGTCTAGCTCACTTTCCTCGGTGCACAAGCCACCGTCAGTCTTTGACACTGATTCTGAACAACTTTGATCACCAGCTTTAGCTTCCCGTTGCAGCAGAACAAGAAGTGTTTCTATCCCACCAGATGTTATGAATGCCTCTGCAAATGTGTGAGACCTTGCTGTATTTGGCTGTACAACAAGCCTATAAATCAGATGCAATGCCCTGGAAACCTGGAAGAGAATATTCATAGAAGTCATGATTAGAAGATTAACAAGTGCATGTTAAAGAATATTTTCCGATTTATAAATGAAACATAAAGCGTCTCATATCCATATAGTGGAACTGTTGATATACAGGTGTTATCATTAATTTCAAAATCTAATACAGAAGATCAGAAAGAAATGTTGTTCACAGTTCACCACCCACCCTGAAAATTATTGTTTTTTATTTCTTTGAAAATTGATGAGCTCAACAAGATAAATGGTTAACAGAATTGGCTGTTTGATGCAAAGCGCATCATATATGTGCTTTATGGCCCTTCAGAAGTCATAGATAGCATATATCATAACAAAAGTGAGGGCGCAAGGGTGGGGAGAATTAAGTCATTTTATCCCCATGAATGACAGGAAGTCAATGCATTATCACATGCACAAAAAAAAATTTTTAAAAAAATGTGAATCTTATTCTCCAAGGCTAAATGACTTGGCTTAGTGAAATAGGAAGTAAATGGATGTTAGGGAAACAACCTTGAATTGTAATCAGACTAAAATCATAAGTTTTCATGCCCTTCCCATAATAAGGAAAGACAATTGTTATGAACTCAAAACTAAAAGGCATTGATGTTTTCACTATGATTCTAGAAAACAAGGTGTCCAAATTCAATTGCATGGTGCAATCAAATCAAAGAGAAATATATCCACCAATCTTCTATGCTTAATGCAACTGCAGATTTATATTCCTTAAATCATTATTATCAATAGTAAATCTCTTTCATTTAAATAACTGTGAACAATTTTAAGAAAAGAAGGCAGCTTCATCCAGTACATTCATGCTCTAGAACATAAACACTCATGTCCTAAATAGAAGCAAGAAAAAACAATTTCTTTAGCAAATGTAATAATGAAACATTAAATTCCTGTCCATTAAAAATGCAAAACCATTTTAGGCAATCCAGTAATGATCATAACAACAAGGTTTACGATCGATGTATGAGTTAAATAAACATATGCTCTTGAACATAAAGAAAATACAATTTTTCTTAGCAAAATTAATAATGAAAAACATTATATTTCTGCCCATTAATTATTTAGCACACAAGACCATTTTAGGCAATGCAATAATGATCATATCAACAAGGGTATCTCAAAAAAGCATTGTAACCATTAATTTGCAGACAATTATCAGTGCTAAAAGTAAGTAAGCGAATTGGAACATAAAACTGAAAGCAACCTAAACATAATACGACTATATAGAAAAGAAACCATCTTCTACATAGAAATTTCAGTTATTAAAACAATCTTCTCCAAAATAAATTACCTGATTGGGTTGCGGGCAATCAACAATGAATCCAAGTAGACAGCGAAGATCATCTGCAACCATTGAAGGAGGTGCAGCTCCTATTAGAAGCTCAATAACCACCAAGAGTTCATCAACAAGAGCATTCAATTCACCCACAGGACGTGCTGCCTCATCCAGTGAAAAAGTATCCACTGAGTCCTTCTCACGAATTGTCCAATAGCATCTTCTGCTGCCATCAAGAAGCACCTGAATAGCATTAGCATCTCGCATTGCCAATGACTCTGAGAATACCATGTCTGCTAGTGATGATAGAAGTTTCTTTTGCAGTCCATAGTTGCATAAGCTCCAAACTGAGAGATCCAGTAATAAGGTACTAAAAAGTTGCACTTTGAGGGCATGATTAAGTTTTTGGGATTGGCATAAGGAGACAACAGCCGCAACAAGTTCCTCATCGCCTACACCATTATGCTTTCCAGTAACCAATGAAGACAAAGTTTGGAGAAGATAGTTCAAGATTTTTGAGAGAATCTCAGGTCCTCTGGTTCGACATAACTCTTCATTGTTTCTAGGGTACTGAATAGCTATTGCAATAATTCGGAATATTGGAGCTGCCAAAGTAGTTGTGGCTAAAGACAAAGGAACACTTCCCTGTTCAGGTTCCAGACTATCTTTATGCACATGGCTTATCACTAGAGGAAGTAAAGACATAGGACCTCCATAGCCCAATGCCCACAAAGCCTCCACTGGTCGCATTCGTGTCACAACATGGACTTGTCCAAGAACCTCAGCTGGTCGCCGCAGCATGCCTGAATCATCATAATTACAAATTTTAGTAAAAACTGAATTATTTAGGTCTTTTACGCAAAAATACCATATGCTCCCCTCACCCAAGTGCAAATGCATTGAAGGAGGGGAAAAAAAACCCTCAAGATTCTACCGTGATTGATGCCCAAATTTCCCTATAAAAAATGTTACATTTCTGCAAAATTATTGACCAATTCAAAATACTCTAAGATTTATGAATGAAAATAAAACCTGGAAATTGAATTAGAAAAAAGAAAGGCATGCAATGTAAACTAGCATTGTAGCGCTATGAACAGGCAAAGGGGGAAGAATGTGAGGACGAAGAATTACACATCATCTTCCTCTAGTTATCCAATAACTAAGGTGTATAGAAAATTGTGGAGAACTACAACAAGAAAAGAGGTGGATATTGCTCCACATCACATATATAGGCACCTTCAGTTACAGTGTTAAAATTTACCTTTAAATAAGGATGTACTCAGCAACATGGTTCTTAAAAAACATACATTAAATTGCAAATGCATTAAAAGTTAGATCTGAACACAACGGATATGCTATATAGCTCATTATGTAAAGCCAATTCGGTGCACCCATCAAATTATAGTATGAAGCCAGTATGGTCTTACAATTCCATTGTCAAAAAGAAACAAAAAAAAAAGGAACCATTGAAGTGGTTACGCACCTGCAGAACCAGAAGGGGAAGCGTCAGGACAAAAACGCCCACTAAGCAAACGGGGGTGATAAAGAAGGTGAATAAATCCTCCAATCTCCGCATCTAAAAGTGAACTGTCCTCTGCCATGGTCCGGACATGTTCATTTGTAGCTAACCAAGGAAGTCCTGCACCATTGCCAAAAGTAGGTAGCACGTCCCCCCCTCTAGAAGCTAATCTTGTCATTCGTTCTGGGCCAATTGGCTCTTTAAAGATATAAACAGGCCCCATCTCAGCAAACAAAGGGCACTGACGACGCCTGCGTTGCAAACCAGCCATTGTTGGAGGTGGGTTTGTCCCGATGCAGCAAAATGCAAGAGGCTTAGTGATTCGAGGGAACTCAAAAGGGCGAGTTTCATACAATGATCCATCAACATACAATCTCAGTTCGCTCTCTGCTTTCCCAAGCAGTCCCTGCTTGCAAATATGCTCCAAACCAATAAAGTACCAGCATTGTGGCTTGAATGCATGAGTAAAATGCAAAGAAGCCTTCCTTCCTTTTCCACTACCACTTTCAACAACCAAAAACTGTGCATGGAAATATGCCTCTACCCCCTGGTTATCAGCAGACAAGAAACTAAAAAGTCGTGGCATGTGAGCTGTGCCTTCACCAGCAAGTGCACTGGCAGCAGCTGCAGCTGACATAGCAGATGATTTTCCTGACTTGGCTGCTGCTGCTGCAGCAATTGCCGCTGCTGCAGTAGCTGTATTCAATGTGTCTGCAAATGATTCAATGTAGATCCATGTCACAAATGCATACCCATTGGTAAATGGCCAGCGGCTCTCTCCTGGACCCAGCAAACCAGAGCTTTCACCATCAAATTCAAAGGTACATGCAGGTCCCTTTGACTCCTTTCCACCCATTGCTTTCTCCAAGCAATACATTAACCGAGATGCCCATGAAGTATCAAGCGTTCTTGTAATCACTTGAAACCATCTATGCATATCAATAACATTAAGTGAATGCCCTGCCAAGTGTTGGATGCAGTGGCATAAAGGAGTTCCATCCCATTTCATTTCTGTTGTTGAATCAACATCCTTAACAAAAATCTTCTCTGCCGACCCCAAAAGAACTCCTAACAGACCAGCCATAGAGCACATTGCTCTATTTCTTGTGCAAGCCCGCAATATAGCACGTAACCCCCTTGTCATTCGTGTCCTAGGGGACATGTAAATCTCACTATCACCCACCCAAGGAAGCCAGGGAATGAGCTCACCTGCCACAATGGCAGCCCGAGAGTTCAGCATCACACTAGGAGGATTATTATCCTCATCCTCAAAACTTTCAACTCCACCCATTGTGGCCAGTAATGAATCAACAACCAAGTAAGCTATGGTTTCTGCTTCCTCCCCATTCCCAAAACTCTCAACTCCACCGACAATGTTCTTCAGCTTGTCCAAGCTTTCAGGCTTTCCCATAATAGCAGAATCCACTAAGTGCAATAACTCTGGAGATACGTTTGGCAGGGCAGCTTTTGGCTTAGACCTTGGCGGGGAACAAATAGGAGAGAATCCAGCATCATCAAAATAAGCAGAATCTAGGCTGGTTGATGAATGTGATGGTTGAATTGTAGAATCCAATGGTCTCTCAGGCCCGGGACTTGATATAGAGCGATCATGCCGAAACTCAGTCAATTGCGGAGAATCATGCTCAGCCGAAAAATTCATGGATGAACGTTGAGATGCACAACCTAATTCACTAGATAATTGCCTCTCATTCTCTGAATTTGATGACCGGTTTGAATCTACATCACCAGCAGTCTTTTCTTGATCTTTCAAAGATACCTGTTCGAACTGGTCCTCATCCACAGCTGTAGCAACGGAATCAACACCTCTAGAAACTATATTGTTATTTCCTATATCCATATCATTTCCTCCAGAAAAATTTACATTTTCTTGAAGAGATGTTCCTACACTATCTTCTACAACACTACTTACTTGAGGAATTTCTGGATCCTCTCCAGAAATCACTGTGGTCTCCTTCTTTTCTTCCTCTTCTTCCATTATAAAAATTTAAATTACACTCATCGAAAATATTTACACTCCCAGCACCTACAAAAGAAACATTTATTAAATAAATGAAATTGAATATCAAAATAACACAAATAAAATAATCAATTACGTTTAGCGGATCTAACTCACAAGGCAAACAAATTCATTTCCGTACAGATATTTCAACGTAGTATACATAAGAACATGCATTTATCCAAATCATGAAGCTAAGATCTCTAAATCGACCAATGCAGCCGAGCAGATCAATCAAGTACCGGTCACACTAACATACACAAACATGTGTCTCTGTATTGCACTTGTTTATGCATAATAAACCAAAAATAAAAACAAATACAGCTCATTTCCACCGAAATGATCAGAAACAGATCAGACAGCAATCGCCATTGTTAAGTGGAGAAAACCTGATTAGTGTAACGAGCGTACCTGATTAAAAAAAAAAGGATAGGACTGGTGTGATTTTGAATCTATAGATAATTGCACAGATAATTGAATTGGGGGAGAGAAAAGAAAATTTTTCTTTGAGAGGGAAAGAGAGAATCGGAGAAGACGAAAGAGATGGCGATTTGGGCGCGAGAGAGAAGATGGAATTAGCAAGTAATAGGCCCTGCCTTTGGTTGCCCAGTCAAAAACAATGTAAGGAGTGGTTGGTTACTGGCGAAGCTATATCCAAGGTCGTTTTTGTTTTTGTGTTTTTGTTTTTTACTTTTATTTTTTTATTTTTTCCTTTTTAATGTATGAGTTTGAAATCTTTGTTCTATTCTAATCTAATGACTTCACTTTGAAGCGAAGCAAAAAATGAAGTATGTTTCCCTTTGGACAAACAATTAATAAAATTAACCAAACGTGCAATTGTCATTTGTCTTTTTTTTTTTGGCTGAAAATTTTAAGCTTCATTCTGATTAATATTTTTAAAATTATTGTTTTTATCTTTGATACATTGATATATGAATTACTTTTCAATGTTAAATTAAATTATTTTATTATTAAATTCTATATATCTAGTCAAATTTATTTTCTTAATAAGCTTAAAGGAACTCCAAAATAAATATAATTCAAAAGTTAAATTTACTTAATGAAAAGGAAAATCTTCTTCGGAAATTATTATACACCACTCGTGTGTTCCGGCGTTGGATGAAAAAAAAAATACAATTATTAACTTCTTAAATAAATTATTATATTTAAACTTTTTTAATTGCAATGAACTAATTCGCTTGTATTAGATTAATTTTTTTTAAAAACACATTTAAATACAATATATTGATGCATGTATATATTGACACTCGCATTAAATAAAGAAAAAGGAAAATTAATAATTGAAACTTTACAACTCATTGCAATAAATAAAATATAAATGATTCCAATCTATAACTATTAATTTGCTAAAAAATATAAAGATGGATGCATAGTAACTGAATTACCGAATGCTCATTCTTTAATTAAACTGCAGTAAAATATCATTATATAAGATAATTTAAAATTTTGTAAAAATATGAGATGATCATGAATTTTAGGTTTTAAAAAAATGATTTTATTTCTATTTCTCTATATATGTCTCACTTTTTAATAAGCATAATTTTTTTAATTTTACCAAAATTTTATGTTACATAAATAAAATTTTATCATAATTCATAAATTAATAAAATTTTAAAAATTTATGTATTAAAATGAAAAAATAAAAAATACAATTTAATTTTAATACAATTTTAAAATTTTAATAAAATGAAAATTTTTCCTTTCAAAATTTGCAGTCAAAATTGAAATTTGGACAAATGAAACGTTAAAATGAGCAAGGGTCATTTTGCATTTTTTTTTTTTTTTTTGGGTTCAAATTTGTTTAGCAAATCATTTTCCTAAATGGGTCTTAACGTTTTTTCAAGTTGGTTATGAATTTTTTATTTTTAAATTTTGTTTTCGTTGACCCATTCTATAATTATAATTTTATGCATTATGATAAAGATGAAAGTAAATTATAATGTAATATTTATTTTTAAACAATAAATTATAATGAGTGTCTCAAATCGAAACCCATTTATTTATATTCCATTTGTAAATTACTTAAATTAAAATAAAATTATAACGATTAAGATGAAATTAAAGGAAAAACGACAATGTAATATATATAATTTATATGCATGACAAAACCTCATTTAGCCTATTCCATATGAATTCATATGAGATGAGTTGATTAATTAACTCTATATATACAAAATTAGTTTTAGCATATGATTATAATAGATTGGCTGAAAGTAAATGTAATCTAAAAAAAAGTATATGGGCCCAAACATGTTATCTTTCAATATTTTTTACTTTAGTTTTTGGGAATTTTATAAGAATATCAAAACATGAGTACTGATTTTTATCTTTACCACCATTCAATATTTTTTCAATTTTATCAAAAATAACTTTTTAAATCAAAATCACCCCAAAATATATTCAGACGGTATATTTTCAACATATCTTCAGCATACATTGGAGATATCTTAGTTCAATTTTTACCAAAAAAACAAAAACAATTAAATCATTAAAGCGGAAGAAAAAGAAAAAATATATAATTCAATCAAAATTTAAAATTTCACAAAAATCTCATGCCTTTTTGGAATACTTTGGGTATACATTAGGGATACCTTGAAAATTCATCTTAGGAATACCTTAGGTATACCTTAGGGATATTTTGAGTATACCTTGAGAATTCTCAAGGAATTTCATGGGAGGAATTCTCTTATAATATTTTAGATATACTTTAGTGATACTTTGGTATACTTTTGGAAATTTCATGAAAATACCTCGAGTATACTTTGGAAATTTCTTGAGAATTTCCTAAAAGGAATTATCTAGAAATACTTTGGAGATATTTCGGTACACTTTTGGCAATTATATGAGAATAACTCCGATATACTTATGAATACTTTTAATATACCTTGGAGATATCTTAGCAATTTTCAAAAAAAAAAAATCAACAATAAAGACAAAACTCAAAAAAGTAAAAAAAGCAAACTCAATAATTAATCCAACAGTCATAAGCAAATGACTATTGAAGAAGAAGAAGAAGAAGTCGTCGTCATGGAAGTTGAAGCAACAACCACCTCTTCAACAATTAATTGCAGCCTTAACCGGAAATCATCTTTTTTCTCTTTCTTAATTGCTAGTGTTTCATCGATTTTGTGACATAAGTTCAACAAAGGGATTAAACTGAGGAGAATAGAAGAATCGCACCATTATTGATCGGTAGAGATGAAAAGACAAAAAATTATCGATAAATTTGAAAAAAAAAATTTAAATTTCTGTAAACCATGAAAATATCTCTTAGTTTTTTCTATTTGGCTAAAGGTATAAACTAGTTCCTAAATTATACTACATAAAATGAATCACTTTTTTAACTTTGATTCAATATAAATAAATTATCGAACTTTAAACTCGTTATAATTAGACTTTTTATATATTATGCCATTTGAATATAATACAGTTTATCGACTAATTTGCATTGTTGACTTTTCTCTTATGTTGTTTGAATTATTTTATAACTAGTATGTTACACTCGTATTTGCACAAGACATTTTGTGAAGTACATTTTATTATCTCTTGATGAGGGCTCAACAAAGTACACAAATCTAAGGAAACACTTTCATATTTTTAAATGTACAAAGTCATGCATAAAATAATTGTTTCACAAAATATTTTCATGTTCTAACAATGAAAGCTAAATTTTTGACCTCAAAGGATTTACTGTATTTGCTGCTGCTTCAAGCTTTTCTTTTCTTTGCATTAAGTATGTACTCTGATACCTTAATTGCATCACCTACTATATAAAGAATAACCTAATTATCTGTTCAAGATAAAATTCTCAACAATAAAGTATTAAACTTTATTCAAAAAATACATGCAGATATTATATGATTTATTTTGAAATAATGCAAATCAACTCCACAACCAATGTAATAAATAAAGCTAACGATCATAACAATAAATTAAACCGGATTTTATGTCAAGAAAAAAATAGAGAATTTTACAACAATAGAAAAGAGGGGTAAACATTTACAAAAATACAATCTCTCAAAGTTTTTTTTTTAAATACTGTCTATACAAAGTTTTTTTTCAAAAATATAGAAAATCAAAATTTAACTGAGATTTATTCAATATTTACCGAAAATTAATAAAAATTGAAATTGTAAAAGATTTACTTAATATTTACCGAAATTTAATAAAAAATTATCCAAAATTTGTCTAAAATTTACCAAAAGTTTACTCAAAATTTACTACAAAATTAATGAAAAGTGAATTTACAAAAGGTTTATCAAAAATTTACTCAATATTTACTTAATTTATATCAAATGTTTATAAGAGAATTAATAAAAGTTGAAGTTACATAAAATTTATCAAATATTTAGTTAAAGTTTATTTAAGTTATAACTAATACTTATAAGAAAACAAAT
>CATIWF010143911.1:0-16415 GCA_949630135.1 Balakata baccata
CAGAGTGAGCTTTCTGATTTCTATTATGAAGCTTTATGCAATCTTTCTTCATATGGCCTGGCTTATGACAATAATAACATACAATCACTCCTGACTCTGGTGCTCAAGGCTCGAAAGAATTGGATCCCCCTCCTTTACCACTACCTCTATTATAAGAACGTCCAAACTCATGATTTTGGCTGACAAGAGCACTATTGTACTGAACAGGTGGAGTTCCCTTTGTGCGAAGTATCCTGCTAAAAACATCATGTAAAGAAGAAATCTCAGAACTTGAAAGTATCTGAGACTTCGCAGTCTCAAATTCAGGAAGGAGACCAGCTAAAAAGCTCATAATTGCCATCTGCTCCCGTTGACTCTGCTGAACCTTCACATCGGAACTAAATGGCAGTAGCATATTAAGCTATTTATAAGTTTTCTTAAAATCCATAAAATAAGCAGTAAGAGACTGATCTTGCTTCTCTGTACGATAAAATGATTTGCAAACCTCATAAATTCAGAAAATATTCCCTTTCTCGGAATATAGGAAATCTAAATAATCCATCAATTCTTTGACATATTCACAGTGATTAATCAAGCCAATAACCTCACTATCAATAGAATTATGAATCTGCAAAAATAACCGAGCATCCTCCCTCAACCATGTCTGTTTAGACTCATCTTTAGGAGGATTGCCAGTCATATATTGGTCTTTTTCAATACTCCGTAAATAAAGACGAATCGTCTTGCTCCAATCCATATAATTAGAGCCATTAAGTTTGTGTTCCGTAATTTTAGACATTACCGGAATCACATCAGAAACGCCAATTATCTTTTTGTCAACCATAACTCACACAAAAAGCAATAATCCCAATAAAACAAAAGCAACAAATCACAACCAGAATCTATAAATCCGAAAAAGTGAGTAAACAGAACCTGGTCTCAAGTGAATAGCAAAACCAAGAGAGTATAACCTTAACCAAGCCTGGAAGGGTGTTGTATAGACAAAGGCGAGCCAAACGGCGATGACAACAGAAGATCACTCCAAGTGGATGACCCAATTTCGGAACCCTAATCTGTCAAATTGACAGATAACTCAAATCTGGAAAAATATATTCCAGATCCAAATACCACTCTCTAAAGCTCTGATACCATGTAAAAACAAAGATATGAGAATTTATTTTTCATATATTTTTATTACTACAAGCTTTACATATTTATATACAAAGATGGAATGCTAATAAGACAACTATACTAATTAGGATATTTACAACCATTAATTGGGGAATTATCTAATTAGGATATTTGTTATCACTAATTAGGGAATTATCTAATTAGGATATTATATTATGTAACAATTCTGAAATACGCTAAACATCTCTTCATATGGGTAGCCATAATCCAAGAAAATTCTTGCACGGGTTAGCAACAATTGAGCAGCAGCATGCTTGTTATCCGAGCTAAATACACCCCAACTGGGGCCTCCCCTGAAAGAATAGTCTTTGTTGGCTAGGTCAGGGGTGGTAACAAGTTGAAGGTAGGAAGAATTCCCAGTTGCAAAATCCAACCAAGCGGCACCCCAAACAAACTCATCCCAGAAACCACTAGAATTGTAGAATATTGAGGGTGGGTCTGGGCCGACTGAATAGTTTTCCCCTTGACCTCTAGTAGCAAAATCAAACAGCATTTCAGCAGCGCAGACGAGTTTCCTCGAGTAGTGCTTACTGTCCTTGAATACAATGGAGGCAGCAGCTAATGCAGCGGCTGTTTTTGCAGCCAATGCAGGGCAATTGTAACATATGGTTGCAAGGCGTGGGTAGTTGTCGGTGTCAACATCTTCGGGTCTCATCCAGCAATGGTGATCATGCTCTCCCCCAACTTGTGCAGTAATGCTGTATATGGAGTCAGCAGAGGATTTGAATGTTTTGAGAATGTAGTCAGTGCCCCATTTGATGATGTCTTTGACATGAAGTAGCTCTCCAGCAGCTTCATATTTTGCTCTGTATTCAATCACGCTCCAACTCAATACAGTCATGGCAAAAGATGCCGGGAATGTGTACTTCACAGCATTACCAGCATCATAGTACCCACCAGCCATTTCATCCTTCAGGCATGAATCGCTTCTCCATGATACATTATTTTCCTTTGGTATCCTCCTAGCTGCATGTTTTTGAAATATTTTAGCTCAAAAAAAAAAACCCTCAAGTAATTCATTAAAATAGCCAAAAATATGATTGTTTTGGCTAGGTATGCCTTGTGCCAATAAATTAAAGAGCAAAGAATGAGACAACGTACATCGCTGGGCGTTGAAGAACATGAGCGCCTGGTGGAGGGCAATGGTGTAGTTGTCAGGGCCAGCCGCAGGGCTGTGGTGGTGGCAGAGGTGGCCACCGACCATAGCAGATAGTGTGACGAAACCAGCCAAAACAATCACCACCAACAGTGTCCTGAAAATCATGCCACCGTTCCCACAACAAGCTATCCTCTTCTTCCTCATCTCAATTTCCTTTGCATGCCTTAACAGCCAGCTATGCTTCACCGCCTCATCCGAGGGCGACTGATACGCTTCTCTGCCATAATCGCCGTCGTCCATGGACGGAGTTGTGGGGATTATTTCAAAAGAACCACCCCATATGTTTCTCATTGTCGTGTAGTTTATTATTTTCTGGAGGCTTTTGATGCTTAAAACTTAAAATGAACATAGAAACAAAGTAGTAAAGGCTGTCTTCCTCACTGTATCAAACAATTTAAAAGGATAGCAAATGAAAGGAAATGAATTCAGTACCATGCACAAAACAGAATCACATACCATTTTTGTAATATTATTATTAATTTATTACCATTTAATTTATTAGCTTCTGATTCCAATCAAGATAATGTATCTGAAAATATTAGAATGTATATATTTATTATGGAGTTTTGTCATAAAAATGTTAATTTTTCTCAAAAATCCTAATATTATAAATTTAAAATCTAATAAAAAATTAAAAACAATAAACTTAATCTCCCCAAAAGATGCACCCATTAATGACCAAATTAACATAGATATAATTCATGGACATGATGTATGAAATGCCACAAGCAAGAAGATTATGGTAAAAAATATTGAATATAATATTTAGAAATGCATGATATTACCGCATCAACAAAAAACTATTTCAGGTCAATAATAAATTTATAATTAATATTTCATAAACATATTTATATAATTTTCTAGATATACAAATATAAAAAAATATTATTTTTTGTTCAGAATATATGCTTTAGTGGCATAAGGAGCTTAGCCCCTTATAAATGATATTAAATTTGAAACATTGAAGTCTCGAACCTGAGACCAAATATGAAGGACTAAGTCCCTTATATCAATGTAATACATAATCTGAGTTTGTTTGACTCACAGACATAATGACATATGTGTACATTTTGGTCAACCGGGCGAAAATGGGTTATTACAGTTACAGCCGCTAGAAAGAGTTATTGCCGACCGAAAACAGAACACCACGGGACGAAGTCACGGATAGAAACCGAACCATCTATAGAGAGATAGGGAGAGGGAAACAATGTCTGCTCTGATTACAGTTACAGAAGCTGACGAACGGCTTCCCCTTCTCCACCGTAATATTCCACCTCTTAGTGGACACCAAGATGAAATCACACCTTCCTTTTCAACCAACGAACCAGAAGCACCACCGCCTCGTCATCAACGGCTCATCTCCCTCGACGTCTTTCGAGGGCTCACTGTCGCGGTATGCACCCTATAGCCTCTTTTGTGTGGACGAAAGTACTTGAGTTTGATGAGCTGGTGACTGCTTTTGAAAGTTAATTTGGTGTGCCTGTTGGAATTGAAGGTGTTTATGTTGTGTTGAGCCTTGTGCTTATTTTATTGTTTATTCTTCATTAGTAATCAGTGGGAATTATGTGGTGCAAGAATTTAGATTATGCATACAGATTAAGGGAATAAGTAAATTTGATTGGATATTTTGGCCTTGGCAAATAGACCATATTTATGTGCTGAACCAATAAATTGAGCTTAATATATATTAGAAACATTTTTATCCTCAAAATTTTCACATTGCTTTGGGAGAAGTAATTGAGTGACTGATTTTGTTAGTTCTTCACTTACAAACTGATCTATCTTTTTATTAATTAAAGATTGACTACAATTTATAGACTTGTTCAATTTTTTAATTTTATTTTGTTATGGCTATCAATTCATAAAATTTCACCTGCTATTTGGTGTTCTTCCCCTATCAATTTAGTATGATTTGATTTATTAGAGTTCTTTTACAGCTCATGATTTTAGTTGATGATGCTGGAGGAGCATTTCCTTCTATTAATCATTCTCCCTGGTTTGGTGTGACACTAGCAGATTTTGTGATGCCATTTTTCCTATTTGGTGTCGGCGTTTCCATTGGTTTGGTATTCAAGGTAAGGAAATTTTGTAAGTATGATCAAACTTTTGGTTGATTCATTATGAGAACTGTACGCAATTGTGCCTCACATGTTGTGGTTAACCTATCGGTACTTTAACTTTTGTTTTTCTTCCATTGCTACTGAAAGTATAACTGTTAATTTTCCTCTCTTGTTATAAGAATGGCATTCTGCTGTTGTGGAAGCTCAGAATGTAGCTTCATTTGTCATGCACTTGTAGGAGACAATTTTTAGACTCTTTCAGCTGTTGATAATGAAATCAAATTTTAGTGTTGTTTAGTAAACCATCTTATCATTTTCATTGATTTTGATATTTATATCTTAAAACATAGTAATTTTTTGATGAACTATAGTTCTGGCTTTTCTTCTTTTGATATAGACATAATTTAATTCATTATGGTTTTATAGGAAGCGGAGTCCTTAATGCCATAGTTTAGTCTATTTAGCAGTGACAAACAATTTGTTTAGAAAGTTAAATGATGAAATCATGAAATTTGTGCTGGATTCTAGCTATATATATGCATACTATCTAATTCTTTGAAGCAAGTCAATTAATTGTGTGATCATGATATGTCTTACAATGCAGAAAATATCTAGCAAGTCAATTGCGACAAAGAAAGTCATACTGAGGACTATTAAACTATTTCTTTTGGGTGTGTTGTTGCAAGGTAGATTCCACTTGTGCAAGTCAAGAGACTGACTTAAAAGTCTTTTCTCTTTGATTTTAATGAAGTTTTTCTAGTATTTCAAATTATGTTTCTGATCATTACCTTTTGCCGATTGACATTGTATTTATAAAGTTTTACTCTGTATTTCTTCTTGGAATTGACCAGGTGGGTATTTCCATGGGCGTAAGAGTTTAACATATGGTGTTGATGTGGGCAAGATACGTTGGTTGGGTGTTCTTCAGGTTTATTTCTTAGAGAATCTTATTAATTTGATGCTTTTATTGGCCTACTTAGCTTTCTATGCCTCTACTTGGTCACAAATTTTTGGGTCTTAATATTCTCCTGAAGCTGCTACTTTTGTGCGGCTGAACTTTTGATTACTGATCTAGTAAAGGCTCTATGTGTATCTTATTTTTATAAACTTCAAATATGGCTGCATAATGCGTGCTGATTTGGATGTGCGCATGATTTAAATCTCCCTTGTTTTAAGCAGGCCTGAATTTGTCGAAAAAATTGGATTTACTTACAGTTGAAATGGCTATTGGAATAATTAAGATGGTCCAATGGGTTGTAAATACCAAAATGATGAGTTTTATGTAATAAACTAGTGTCCAAAACATGCATGATATTCATTTGACATGCATACTTATTGCTGGAAGCATCGTGTAATAAGACTTTTAAGCCCTAGAATTTTTTTAATCTTATAAATTTTCTTTCTTTTAATGTTCACAAATTTAGAAGTGAACTTCTACTTACGATATGCATTCTTATATGTTTTTTCAAGCTAATGCCTTTTCGTTATTTGTAGAGAATATCGATTGGATATTTGTTTGCTTCATTGTCAGAGATCTGGCTTGTGGACCATATCATGGTGGACACACCTCTGGCTTTTGCGAAGATATATTATGCTCAATGGTTAGCTCCGTTTTGGGGATTGTATATCTCATTTCCTTTGGCTATTCAAATTCGTGTTGCATGATGGTTGGTATGCTATATTCTAAAATAATGGAGTTACACATTTAAGATTTTGAAAGTGGAATTTATTTCTTTGTTTTGCAGGACGATTTCTTTAATGATATGCTCGTTGTACATATGCTTGTTGTATTTCCTTTTTGTTCCAAACTGGGAATTTGAATATGGATCTGGCACTCAAACTGTGAGTTGAATTATATAATTTTTGAAAGTATTGACAAAATTCTATCAACTATCAGATCTACAACATCCATAGTAAGAAGCTTGGACTGTCAGCAAAGATGCCTGATTTGAGCTATCTGTTCTACTATTTATTAGGATGATACAATCACTTTTGAGTTTTTTGTTATTGATTGGCTGTTAAGTGGATTTATATTTCTGACGATTTACCAACCATTTTCTGCTTGAATCACATAGTTGCTTTTGAAAGAGTGAGGCTTGGTCTTTTTCTCCGTAGTTTAGTGTATTCTGTTCTTGATGTATTGCTTGAGTTCTTTTATCATCTCTTTTTCAAGGAACCCTACTTTTCTTTTCATTATTTTCCCTGGAATAATGCAAGTTAATGTTGTATTTATATTTGTTGTGAGATATTTGTATAATATTGATTAGTTTGATTTATGTAATTAGGAGTTGGTACAAATTTATTTCCTAGTTTGTATTGTTTCCTATTCTTCACATATTTGTTTCCTATTTTACGTTCATATGGCCCCATATATATAGGGTTTTCTACTATTAATAAAATTATTGATTTGTTTCCATTCTTGTTTCTTTACAATATTTATTGGTTTTTTATTCTTTCAGGTGTAGATTATTGTCTGCAATTTTTTTGTTTGCTTCTTATTGCAAGTTGAAGCAACCCATTATAAATGTTGCTATTGTTCCTTATAAAAATATGAGTATGAATTGTAATGCAAGAGACAACTGATCAGGGGCTATCTTAGTCAATCCCTAATCTCCAAAAACTATTTTTTCAAGATAACAAATTCAAATTCAATTTTCTTTGAAAGAGGAATTTGATTGCCATATATACTATATACTATCATGGTTAATTAGGGTTGATTTCCCCAGGCCACCATGTGATGTGCTCTATGTCTGTTTGTACTTCGACACTTTAATTTGTGAAACTAATTTGGTCAATGTAAATGTTTTCTTTCTCCAGGTGACTTGCAGAGTGAGAGGAAGTCTTGAACCTCCTTGTAATGCTGTTGGCCTGATTGATCGATTTTTTCTTGGTGAACATCATCTGTATCAGCGCCCCGTGTACAGAAGAACTAAGGTGATTCCTGGTTTATGCTCTTGCAGTTGCTTTCTTTGCTAATAATAAGGTCTTTACTTTGATTTTTCTCACAGCAATGTAGTGTTAACTCTCCTGACTATGGACCTCTGCCACCAACTTCACCTGCATGGTGCCTTGCTCCATTTGATCCTGAGGGCATCTTAAGGTTAGAATTTCCTTATTTCTTCTTCACCACTGCTTATCATTAACTACTAAGTTTTGACTGTAATTGAGAGCAACCAATAATGGAAGGTTGGATGAGGTGCATATTTAGTTTACGAATTACATGCTCTAATGATGCAAAATAAAAAAAATAGAAAGTTGATCTTCATAAAAACAAAAAAATATGTAAATTTAGCAAAAGTGATGAACACATAGAAAATGCTCAAAAAATATTTGCATAAGATTGTTTGCTCAAGTGGCACATCATTAATCTCATTTTCTATATAAATCTCATTTTCTAACTAACTGTGATGACCATGAAATATCAGTTGATATTTCTTATATTGGATTTGAATAACAATACTAAATTGTTTTGTCCAACAAAAAAATTTCAGTTCCTTGATGGCGATTGTTACATGTTTTTTGGGGTTGCATTTTGGGCATATACTTGTTCATTGTCAGGTACAATGCTTCATGTGGTTCTTTTGTTTTTCTATCATGAGACTTATTTGTAGATCTGTCTTGATGCAGAAATTTGATGGATTTTGTTGATTATATATGCTATAATTATTTGCTGTAGGACCATATCCGGAGAGTTCTTTTGTGGTTGATATCTTCTTTCTCTTTGCTACTTACTGGATATATTTTGAAACTTCTTGGTAATCACATATTCGGGATAATCAATTCCACGCTGAATATTTTATTGGAGATCCACCTTTTTCCTCTGAGTATTTTTTTGTGAATATTACAGGCATGCCTTTTTCTAAACCATTGTATACATTGAGCTATATGTGCATCACTGCAGGAGCGTCAGGGTTGCTTTTGACCTTCATCTTTTATATTGTAAGCTTATTGTTCTACAGTCTACTCTTTGCTTTCAGATGTTGAATAATGTATGCATGTACATATAAGTGTTATACATGAAGGAGGTCATTATTGGACTTGGAAGATCTCTTATTTACAAACAAATACAAATGATACTAAATTGACTGATATCGGCATGCTTAGGAGGTGCTTGAACAGGAACTACGATCATATAGGTCTGATTTAGAGACATTTTTGTAACAGCATAATATCCAGAACTTATTTTCTGCTATACCTACATCCAAGAAGGGCAAAAAATGCGTTACTTGGAAATTTTGGGATTACGACAAATGAGTGAGAAATTTTGTCTAAATCAATTCATAAAGATGATGTACTCCTAAATTCATATATACATACACAAAAGAATGAGCATTGGAATTTATATTAGGGATTTGCTGCAAAATAATGAAATTTACCTCTGGAAGGACCCATACAACAAAATGTATCAGTATATGGGATTTTACAAACTCCTAGGTGTTGCTACATATGGCAACACCACAGTTGATGAGTTCTGAATTCTAATTCAACTCATCTGTTCCTGATTCTCAAAGGTGCTAGTAGGGAACTGACCCCCACCCCACACACACCACAAAAGCTCTTCTTCAAGGTGCTGCAAAGTCAACTCAATTGCAGTTTTAATACCATCTGTAATTTTTCCTCCAAGATTTTCCAAATAGAGTTTCTTAGGCAGCACATTACTGATGTTTAACCCGTGCTTTATTCATCAAGACTATCTGCTAACTTCCAGAAATTAATTCAAAAAAGTGAGCACAAACATACTGGCACAGCAGTCTATTTGGACGTGTTTCTGCTTTTGGTAGTGATGCTAATTACATTGCTTATTATCATTTTAATAGGGGGGCATAAATTATGAATATCTAGCATAAAGCTGTGAACAATGCATGTTTTTTATTCAACTATATGTGGTGCAGGTTGATGTTAAGCATTTTAAAAAGCCCGTGGCGTTACTTCAATGGATGGGAATGAATGCACTCATTATTTATGCATTGGCAGCCTGTGAACTTTTCCCAGCAGCCCTGCAAGGTTTCTATTGGCTTTCACCTGAAAACAACTTGGTAAGGCCTTTATTCTCCACTTGGCTGCTATGTATGCCCTTGGCAAGCTATGGCTTACTGGTGCTTGATATGGTTTAAACTCTGACTTAAATGGTGTTTCAGGTAGACGGCACAGAATTTTTGTTGCGGGCCATACTCCATTCAGAGAAATGGGGCACCCTGGTTTTTGTAATTGTAGAAATCCTATTTTGGGGCGTCGTTGCAGGTTTTCTACACATGAAAGGGATATACGTAAAACTGTAAAGGCCAATATAGATCACTTTATTCGTATGATTAAGGAGTCTGTTGTTTTATGAGGATTTTCCTCCTCTTTCTGGTTATGAATGCATATTCATATTTGATTAAAAAAAAAAATTAAGGAGTCTGTTGGAGCATTGAGATTTTTCTTAAATATTTTGAGTTGCTTGTTCCAGGAGAAGTTTGTTTTAAGCATGTGTTGCCGTGCTGTAAGAACAGAAAAGTATGGGTCAAATATTATATCATTCTCTACAAATACCTCAGGATAGCATGTGAGAGAGAGTGTGCGTGCATGAGAAAGTAGAAGAGAGATTTGGAGAGGAAAATTGTATGAAGAATTTCTGCAGAAAAATGAAAAGGAGAAGAGTTTTAAGTTTATGTTTTGTTTCTCTCCTCTCCGAATCTTCAGCAGAGTGCTGTGGATTATGTAAGAATCATGACTGCGTTTAAAGGTGTTTGAGATGGATATGAGACCTTTAGTGATTGTTTCAGAATTAGGTCTTTCTCTCGTTGATATAAGAAAGTGTCAGCGGATTAACTCAATTTGTTTTGCCCTTTTAGACAAGCAATAGGCTTACTTTCCCTTTCGATATTTAATCTCCGTTCCGATCCTTAAATATCTGACCAACTCAGAAGTTTCATTTTCCCTTCCACACTCGAAATGCTCGACCAATGATATAATAAAGGTTTATGCTATAAATGGTCGAACTGAATAGAACTAGAAATGATGGAGCCTAGAAATTAATTAATTTTAGAGACAAGAAAATGAAGAATAAACCATTTGACACTTCCATCAAAACAGGCGATATAGCCACTAAAAATAGGTTGATGTTCACAAGCATAAAGCTATGAACACCATTATCCATGCAGACGAAAGATTGTGCTGATACTCGACCCCTTCAAGACAAAAAGAACACTTCAAAGATAGTCACTTTTTTTAATTTTTTATTGAACACAAATTCCTCGTTTTATAAGAGAATTTAAAATTTTACCTTACATAAATTTCATTTTCAGAAATATAAAATGACCAAAAATTTTTTCCACCAAAAATTTCTCTCATTCATTTTCTTTTTTCTACACCACTACCAACTTCATTTACCATTTAAACGACCTCTGATCAATACGAAATTTAAACTACAACTAGTCTTCCACCTTTTTATCACTCTAGCAATACTAGTTTTTCCAAAATCTGACTAGATTTGCAAAATCGGCAAGGAAAAAATCAGACATCAGGGCTTCCCTCTCTTTTCTCTTATTTTCCAGCTTACTTTTGTAATTTTGACATCGGAAATTGACTCAAAAAGTCGAAAAACCTTAGACTGGATAGTTTAAACTCTAAGAATCACGGTTTGAAAGCTGATCAGAAACAATTACTTCACTTGCTATACATATAATCTACATATAACTAACATATAATGTTTTCTACATAGATAAATTCAAATTGCAGCATCTGTTATAGTTTGTTATATGTAGATTATATTTACATTATATGTATTGGTAGATATAATCCAAATATAGTCAAAATGTATCAATATATAAAATAGCAAACCAATTAGATTAATTATATTTTAATTGTATTAATTGTTTCAAACCAAGTTAAATGTATTTAATTCTAGAAAATTAATTAGTTTAGGATTTGAAATTAGAAAAATCAAATTTGGTACACTTTAAATAAGAAATAAAATTTAATTAATTAATGGAAAGTGGAAATCTATATATATATATAATTGGGTTATATGCCATTTTTATTACTATTAATTCATATTACATGCTTATCATGTGCCACCATTATATACTAATTAATTTTTAATAAAAGTATAAAAAGGTGAATAGTCACATTAATCTTTAAAAGTTATTGTTGAGATAAACTATTTTAAAAAATATTTAACTCTTGTTATACACATGTGTCATGTGTCACTATTTAATTTGATTAAATGGTGCATAACCCATGCAAACTAATGAAAATGACCATTTTTATTTTAAAACACAAAAAATCTTTTAACTCCTCTTTCAAAAACTTAAAAGACCATTCCTTTATATCTTTTATTTATTTATTCTTTTCCTTAAGCAGACCACTACTTTATATCTTTTATTTATTTATTCTCTTCCTTAAGCATACCACTATTTTTCTCTCTCTCTATTTCTCTCTGGTTTTGAGAAAGCGATCCTTATTCGCAAAATAAAACCACCATCATGCAAGTTCTCAATTCTCATTTTCAATGTCCACTTTCACTTCCTAACCAAAATTCTATATTCCAACCTCATAAGCAATAAAAACACAACTTATCTTAGACATGTTTCCTAAGATGAATTTAATGGATAAAGTGAAGAAGAAATGGAATAAAAGAGAGTTAAGGTTCTTGGTCAATAATTCTTCAACCCGTGAGCTAGCAACATCTCCCTTGGTCCACTTTTCTCTTTCTCACTCTAATATCTACATGCAAGGGGCTGGAATTCCTTCTTCAAACATCAAAATTCACATGCAACTCTACTAGATAAGTTATCTCCTCTTGAAACAACCATCTCCCACATGCAAAGGACAATTTTCACCTCTTTCAAGCCGAAACCACCACATGCAATCTTGATTCCACCTGCAACCGAGATACCCAAATTCTTCTTATCTTGAAATAGCTTTCGGTTCATTGGCTAGAAGGGAGACAATCCATGTACTTGCAAAATCACTCTTGTTTTCGGGTAGGTCTTACAATTTTATGGTCTTCACTTGAAGAAATGAAAGATGAAAATTGAAAAAATGAAAGAGAAATTTGATGATTAAGTTTCGAGCTATAGAAGAAGGAGGAAAAGAAGATGAGTAATGAAATTCTCTCTCAAATTCGGTTGATGAGTTTTAAAAATGGAAGGAGGAGCCGAAATTGGAAGAAACGGAAGTGTTGATTTGTGGTTGGGCTCGAAGAAAATGACCAGTTCAGTATGTATAGGGCTATTAGAGGCAAAACAACTTTTCATCAATAGAAAGATACGTGTGGGGTTTGAGGTCATTTTCTCTTTCAATTAATCGGTTACCCAAAATGGTGAAATGGGTGAATAAATAATAATAATAATAATAATAATAATAATAATAATAATAATAATAATAAAAAAGTGGTTCAAGCATCCAAAGTTAAAAATCTCATCTTTGCTAAAGCGTCTGGCGGACAAAGTAACAATGTGGTTCCACAATTCTGGACATCTAGACGAAAGGTTACAGCTTTGGTGTATATTTAATTTCTTCCAATCGAAACCTCTTGGTCAGTAAAAAGAGTTTAGTGTGGACCAATGAGTTCCATTTTTTGAAATGGAACTAATGAGTCTAATTAATAATAAAAAACATTTTTAGATATCAGAAGTGCGAGATTGCGAGACTCGGATTTGAACCCAACACAGAAGCTTGCTAAACTAAAAGAAAAAGTTACAATATGGATTTGCTTTATAGCTTTACCACCTTATCCTGGTGTGCACTTGGGAAAGATCAATATTCGATTTGAACAGTCTAGTGTCCCATATAATCTTGTCCAGCCTTGTTTCTTGGAGTCACATAGAGGGAGTGATAGAGAAAAATGGCGACTGAAAAAACCAATAATGCTGGAATCTCAGACACACGAAACGAAAGCAACCAAGAAAACTCCACAGAATTCTCAACTAAAAGCAAGGAATCGACCACACATGGCCTTGGAAAAGCACTTGCTCACAGGGCACTCTATGGTTCAAGCAGCCGCCGTTCCGGAAGCAGACAGGTCAGAAATAACGATGGAAAAACATTACCAACTAGTAGACTAAGCAAGGTTTCACTGGCTGATGATGCTGAATATTAGTCCAAATGTATAACTAGGGTTCTGAGCTTAAAATATTGTCCTCTGTTTAACGTAACATTCTAGAATTCGTCTAAGTATTTTCTTGTAATATAGTCAACTATTGTCTGATCCATTGCATTAAATAAGAGAATGAATTTTACTTGTTAGGATTCAGTACATCTTTCATCTCACAGACTATACACAAGATTAAAATGCAAAACTTTATGGGGTATTTTCCTGAACAGTTTGCTGTATATGATATGATGTACATGGCAATTTCTTGCTTGATAGATTGATAAAATAAGCTATTAGCGTTCCACTTCTGAATTTCAACTGTATGGCTAGTATGGTAAATATCTTTCTAACCAAAGGTAAGGGTTTAACAAAAATTGTGGAAAGGCAAATATATCAAGCATCAGCTCATGCATACTCAGATAAATCCTAATCCATCTTCGTTTAGGTCATCACCTCCCATCATTGGACAGTGAGTTGCATCTTGTCCAAACTGCCCACAGCAAGGCACAGAGCACCGCCTACGTTTCCTGTTGATACTTATAGTGTCTGTCTCCTTTCTTTCATCTTCTCCAAGGTTATAGAATCGTGAGAATTCCCAGCAGCAAAATGTGGCGGAGTCTTCAACCTCTTGAAGAATCAATGAATCAGATGGACTATTATAAGCAATATCACTGGCATCGTTTGCTGGCCCAGGAAATTGCTTGATACGAGATAACACCTGAGCAACTTCATCACAAGCAACATCAAGACATTCTTCTGTATTCATCGACTCAGAAATAAGTGTTGAAACCATGGATTGTAATAACTAAACTTTTCTTGCATGCTCATTTGAAGTAAAAGCCTAAAAGGGCTTTGCCAAAGATGTATTGATATTGCACCAACAAACAGGTAGATATCTGTCCGGAATCTGAAAACAGTTGTTTGTTGATAAAACACAAAGAACATGTCTGCAAAGAATTCCTGAAAACTCAAACAAATGGCAGCTACAGCTAATGAATTCATCATGAGGAATCCAAAGAACTTTGCATCCTCCATCTATTTCTATATGATGTCTTACAATGAAACAACTCTCATCTACCATTAGTGAAGCATATTGTGGAGCCAAAACAAGGTCTTCTTGTAGTTTGCTGAAGGCATATGGTGTAAGAACAGTAGCTGCATGAGATTCAATTGGAGATCCCATCTTGAGGGAGACTTTGTGGACTCCTTTTGGCACCATCTGTTTTGGTCCAGCTTCCTCTTTAGATCCAACAACCACAGTAACTCATTAAAGGTAAAAATTTTAAAATGTAATTAATGAAGAATATAAGAGAGGGAAAAAGGTGCTGGGTTCCAACCTTCTCTACAAAGTTATCAAGAGATTGAGCACTCAAAATTCGTTGGATATAAGCTTTTATTTGCTCTAAGTGGATGTGCGGGTCATTCCTGCAAAAAAGTAACATCTTAAACATGGGAGAGCCCAAAATGTGCACAATGCATACAAACTGACAATGTGCTTGTTTCCATGTAGGCCGTATGTATCAAACCATCTTTGTTTATTGAAAAATTCCTAGGTAGACAAAGTTTATTAGACCAATCCAATCACACAATAATATGCATTTAATTGTTTTATTTTTATTTTCACATTAACTGATGAAATAAAACAATTAAATACATGTCATTGTATGATTGAATTGGTCTACCAATGACATAATAGACCCAGTGTACCTAAGAATTTCTCCTATGCATCCAACTTCAAAATCCTCAATTGAATGCAAATTATAGAGCTGATGGAATTCAGCCTTCCATTTATCATATTCTGACCCAAGGAGAATGGAAAACCAATCAGAGAATTTTGCAATGATATGCCATATGCAGAAGCCATGTTTGGTCCTTGGCATTTCAACAGCAACTGCTTCTTTAAGCCAAATGTTCTGATCAGTTAAAATAGTTTCTGAAGCCTTTCCATCCATGAATTCCAAAAGTGTCTGTCAAACAAATTTAAAGGGAGGCTAAGAAATGTGAGACATACCAAAGCACTCCTAGGCAAAGCATATGATGCAAACATAGGATGGATTTGTAGATTTGTGAATTATAATCTTCATGATAAACTTGAATGCAGAAGATGATAGTGTGTCCAGTCCACTGGGTTCAAGATGAGGCATTGAAAAAAATGAGTGCAATTAGAGACCATAATTAGACTTTCCAGGCTATGTATTAAAATAAATTTACATTCTCATCATTCAGCGGATAAGATCCAATCTTATAGATGAAATGAGGATGTCACACCCGTCAATCTAGAATCTAATCTACGAGCAAATTTTGAAATTCCTTCGAAAGGAGAACTAAACCATAAATAAATAATAAATGTATATATAAGAAAAAAAAATATCTATGGTATGAGACTTACTAAACAAAAACAAACACCGTTATGGAAAATAGATTATATTGTGAATATTGATGTATTCAATTATATGAATGTTAGGTAAAGGGGTTGAAATTATAGGAATTGGAATTTGTAGGAGACATTTTTTTTTAATAAAAGAAAGTGATGAAGACTTTATTAGATATTTTGGGTTGATTAAATAAATAAGACAACTAAAGACTAAGAGAGAGTTTTTTTTTTCATGTCATATCATGTCATGCAAGGTGCCATGTGGTACACATACATTTTAATCAAATTTTAAACTAGCTATAAAAGGGCTTTTAAACCCATTTCTTTCCCATCTTCTCTTCCTTTTTATGGTTTGGCCGAAATTCTCCATTCCTCTTCTCTCCTTCTCTTCATTTCTTTATCCTCCATAGAGATAAACACAAGGAAGCTTATGAAGATTGAAGCTTGAAGACACAAGTTGTCTTGATGGGTTAAATTGAGGGAAAACCATTTGAATTTTGGTCAAGTCATAAGGAGGAGGATGAAGTTGCATGTGATAGGAGTCTTCATGGAAGAGTGAAGCAAGCTAGGAAA
>CATIWF010143932.1:0-15532 GCA_949630135.1 Balakata baccata
TTACTTTGTAACGCCAACTTTATTTAATGGAAAACCAATCAATCCAAAAATTACGATCGGTGGCGACTCCTTTTAAAATTTCATAACAATTTAAATATAATGAATTGGCCACTCCGTGTCATACAATAAAAAGATCTTAGATCTCCATGTGCGACACATTTTATTATACTATTTTATTAATTTTTCTTTTAAGATTTCATTTTCTATGCATCAAATAAAAGAAACACTAACACTATCAACTACTTTCACTTAGGATTTTTATCAAATATTTTGAGAGCATTACTAAATATAAAGTATATCTCATTTACTTTTAAAGTTAACAACTCATATTTTTCATAACATATCTATGACAAAATAATATTAATCTCTAAACAACAACAATAATGCTCAATTCTAAAAATAACATATACCCATAATTACACATAAACACAATACTCATATCTAAACATAACAATTCATATTTTTCATAACATGTCTATGGCAATATAATAGTAATCTCTAAACATCAACAATAAACTCATCTCCAAAAATACATATACACATAACTAAACATAACAAGAGGAACACAAAAATGTCAATCTCCAAACATTCAAGTAAAATAACGAGAGGAAAAAAAACAAATCTCAAAGTGCAAAAAAATGGAAGCAAAGAGAGCCCGAAATTAATGATAACAGTAAAAAGGAGTCTGTTGAACAAAAAAATTAGAGAAAAATAATGTTATTTTCGTGAAATGAAAGAAAGAAAGAAAGAAATGAGAGAAAGGCAAAGTGAAGGAAAAAAAAAAATATAAGAAAGGAAGAAACTTACAATGGAGAAAGAAGGTTGTCTGTGCGCAAGAGAGAAATGGGGGAGGGGGCTGTGCTGGTATGGTTTATATAGGGGCTAGATACATCTGTCAGGCTCAAAACAGATGCGTCCGCTCCAAATGAAACGACATCGTCTAGGCTGGAGCCCGAAAGTGTCTGTTTTGCCTCAAAACAGATGCGTCCGTGCTCCCGCCATTTTTTTTCATATATATATTTCATATATTTAATATATTTTATTATCTATATTTAATAATAAATATAAACTAATATTTATATTAAAATTATAATACATAAAATATATTCAATATTTGAAATACAAACGTATAATCTAATAAAATAAATATAAATTTCAATTAGTCTAAGTTAATTAATTAATTTTGATTAAATTGATAATTTATTAATTTTAGGTCTGATGTAACTATTTTTATGAAGAACAGTTGCATCTGATTTTTACTGTTTAAATTTATTAAATTATTATTATATTTAGATTTGATATAATTGTTTTTTATTGAACAGATTTATCTCATCCATATCAGATGCGTATGTTTTTATTAAAACAATTGCATCTGACTTAAGTATTGTTATTTTATTTACAAAAACATTACAGCATTAACTTTATATGTCTATTTTATATAAAACAGATATATCTGACATTCTCATCTGATATAATTTGTACTGGTGTTAGTGATAGAAATTAAATCTAATTTTCTACTAAAAAATCTAAATCCATATTGTTTATCGTGGGCTTTTTAAGATTGTTTTACTGATATTTATTTTTTTATTTTTTGTTTTATAAAGCTCTTTATCTTTTTCGTTTTTCAAATAAAATTGATATTTAGTTAACAAAAAAAAAAAAGGTAAAAATCGAGGGACTCAATGGCATACAATTCAAAAATATATACTCAATAAAAAAAAATTCAAGGGCTATAAATTGAGTTTACTCTATTTTATAAATAATAAACTATTTATTTATTGTGAAAGTGAAAGGTACTTTAAGATTTGACATAACAACAACTCACCACAAATTATTAACTTTATTCAAAAATGAAAATATAGACTGGATTTAAATAAAATTTTTTTATATACATGTATACTTAATAATTATTAACTCAAATTTACATTAATTAAATATTGATTAAGTCTCATTTTACTCTTTTTATAGGTATGCTCGATATAAATCAAAATGAATTTACTATTCAGTAACTATAGAAATCTGAATAAATTTCTTTTAGAAAAAAAAAATATTGATTAAGTCTTGGTGATAAACATTTTCTGGTACAAATGCGTTACGCATTAGCTCAAATTGATGTTGAGATCTTCGAGTTCTTCAAGTAATTGGAAAATCCTTTTCATGCCCGTCATTTATTTAATTTATTATTTATTTTATTCTAAGATCAACTCTATCTTAGGATTCCTTAGGCATTGCTTTTAGAAAAAACGGAAAAAAAATGTATTTTAAATTTTTTTTTGAATTTTAAAAATAATTTTTTTTTATAGATTCGAAGAGCAAGTAAATAGATAATTTTTTCAAAAATTAATTTACAAAAACAGTTTATAAAAAATTAAAAAAATTATTCAATTAAATTAAAATAATTCATAATCTACTTTTGAAGCATTCACCGGTAATATCAATTGTAATTATTATAACTCACTTAATTTTTTTTTTTTTGGGAAACTCACTCACTTTATTAATTATATTTGTTTATTTGATAGCAAACTTATGAATTTGAATTAAAGTTTGACTATCGAAGGTTGATAAGTTAATCACGAAATAACCATCGTTATCTTTTGTACTCCTTTAATATTAATTTGATAAGTACTTTTTTTTTTTTTTTTACGTCTACTCTAAGGGAGTGTTTGATTCAAATGAGAGAATGAAAATAAAAATAATTGATTTTAGCCTGTTTTTTATTCATTTTTATTTATTATAGAATGTGAGTGAAATTTCATTTGCATATGTTTGATTGAATTGTCATATTTATATAATATATTAATTAGTACATATTAATGATAAGATCACGTAACTTTTTCCAAGACAAAATATGAAGAGACCATCAAATTATTAAAAAATAAATTAATATTATTAGAATTATATATTTTTTATAATCTCTTCTAACATTAATTAAAGGTATACATTGAAAAATTAAAACATAATTATAATTTATATTTATATTTATATTTATTTATAATAAAACACATTAAATAAAAATAGGCTTAAGTCATACCAGCCCCCGAAGATGTTCGTTTTCGCCATTTAGCTCTTTGCAGCGATTTTTTGTCCACTTAAACTCATTTTTTTTTGTCCATCTTGCCCCTATTAAATTCATAAAAAGTGCGTAGAGTCCTATAGTGTTAATATGACAAGAAAAAATGTTTAACTTGGTCAATGGTGTCATGTCAGCTGCCATGCCATCAACAATAGACTATATGTTCACTTTACGAATTAGACAGGTAGCAAAGTAAAAATGAAATTCAGATGGCTAAGTAAACAAAAAATCGTTATAGAGGAATAAATAGCGAAAACAAATATTTTCAAGGGGTTATGCCATAAAAATATACATTAAGTATAATGTGCATAATAATCAAAATATTCTATATTTTAACTAGTTTGACTTGATTTCCATGAGAATGAAAGATATGCATTCCCTATAGGGGAGAGGGGAGTGAGTGATTCTCATTGATGAGGAAATCTCATTCTCATTACACTTCATTCTTTTTCTAACTAAATATTAATAATAGGAATCACTCATTTCCATTTTCATCCTATTTTTTCATGAACAAAACACATCCTAAAATGATAGTCTACTTCCCTTTTTAAAAATATAATTATTTGTTAATATTGAAAAAAATATCATATATATCGAAATTTTAAAGAATATATTTGTTAAACTTAACTATATAAAGGAGAAGAATAATTGTATTCCTTGAAATACTAGCACTACTACATAAAGAGTCTATTGCAGCGTTTAGATTTCGTTGCATACAGTAAAAAAACCGTTGCATAAGAAAGCTGATGATGAACCCAAAGAAAACAATGAACAGCCACATTAATTCAGAAGTTGCACGTATTTACCTTAGTTTGTTAAGTTTGTTATGCACTGCAGAAAGCTGATTTTGCAGTAAATTCAATTATTTGTCGGATACTGATAATGCAGTAATCGGCCAATATTGCTGAATTAGAATTTAAGCTAAACGTATTGAATTTGCTAGAGGTTGACAATCTTGTTAATTAGTATTATTCATTATACCTGCTGAGCTATTCACAGCACACACTTTGTCTACTGTCTCTGGTTTGGTCTGCTTGGACGAATCAGCATCACAAATTTTCTATATAGTCAAATAATAGACTTGGAAGATGCAAGCATATACAGATATTAATTATATTCTCATCACAAGTTACGTTTTTAGGTGTAGTTAGAAAGGAATGTATGACTTCTGTTTAAAAGTCAAAAACTAAAATAGACACATAAAAGTGAAAACCCTTATTACGAGGCAAGCTTGCTTTGCCATGTTAAAATCACAGGTTTAGAACTTATCAGTACTAAAAACATTAACATGTTTAGACTTAAGTGCGTAGAATGCAGAGGAAAAAAGGCAGAACTGTCAGCACAAATGCAAGCACTAGTACCAATATTTCTATTAGAAAATCCAAAGCCAATGTCAAAATCTGAATATTGAAGTCAGATGAGCTATAGGTTTCAAAGATGCTTTCAACCTTATAAATAGGCA
This sequence comes from Balakata baccata, assembly GCA_949630135.1. Lineage (NCBI taxonomy): Eukaryota > Viridiplantae > Streptophyta > Magnoliopsida > Malpighiales > Euphorbiaceae > Balakata > Balakata baccata. Next base: position 4,536 of record CATIWF010143932.1, read on the forward strand.
TTTAAGAATTTAGAATTCATGACAAAGAATGAGCAAGAAGAGTATATTTAACAAATAGAGTATTAGTCTGAATGGTAGATCTTACTGCTTGATGCCTGTTTAAAAATTGGGAAAAAAGAACATATGAATTTGGAAATTTAGAATAAAATTATAAGACAAGTACATAATCAATAGCAGCTTATTTTACTAAGAAAAATATGAAGGAAACTCAATGTCAACTGGCACAGAGCTTGATAAAATCCTCGTTCCTATAGGGTTTTGTCCCTCTCTAGTAGGAATTATATTATGCACTCTTTTGGTTTTTTGGTGGACATCCTTTTTATGCCCAGTTGTCACACATTTCAAGTCTAGATTTTAATACTACTACACACAATCAGAACCAAATTCTTAGTTAAAACCTCTTCATATATTCTAAAGTTCTATTCTATAATATGCCAAAAGGGATGACCCTCGAATAACTTGTAAAATATCGTGCGATAGACAAGAAATCCTTTCATTTTTTCAGGTATATAGCAATAGTTCCCAGGATATAATCAACACTAAAAGAAAGAAAAATATTTTGTATGTAAGAAATATAAGGGAAAAAAAAGAAAAAAAAGCAATACCGTATAAGCACTTGATGATCCCCCTACTGTTCTCTTAGTCCCAGCTTCATCTTACTGATCATACAGGGCCCTCTTTTTATTATCTGAAATGAAAAGATCAGTGTGAAGGAAAGCAATAAATAAAAGCTAAAGTTAGAAATTATTCATCATTTTCAACAAAATTAATTGGAAAGAGACAAGTGGTCAAGTAGTGGATATCTGATGTTAGGGACTTTGTGAATTTATCTGTCCATCTTATTCATTTTATTAGTTTTCTACTTTATATATTATATATTATATTTCGTGAGATATTTGTGGAAACAGGTTAGTTACTATTGTATTTACTTGAAATTGTTCAATCTTTACCTCCTCCATCAAGTTTTGCTGACAAAGCTAATGATAAAATATCATATGAAAAACTAAAAAGTCACAAATGTATATGATGTTTTATAAGTCATTTCTCATAAATAAAAATAAAATCTTAAACCACTAAAACAAAGCTTATTACTCAATAATAAAATTAGGACTTCATAACTTATTGCCCAAAGCTATTAATGGGTTGAACAAACTTGCTAATATCAAGTTCTGTGTGAAATTAACCATTACCTTAGTTGTGAAAAACAATTATATGATATGCAAGCTTCCAGTTATTATCCAAGAATTTTAATTGTTTCTTTCTCTTTAAATCCATTTTGGTAGCAATATGTAGTATATCAAAATTCATTCCAACTATTTTTCCAGAGTCTAAGTTCTACCAAGCATATAATGAATAAACCATAGATGGGACAATGAATGAGAACGAAACAGAATAAGTCTTAGGAACAACCAGAAATTTATTTGGGCTAGGACTAACAGTACTAACAGCCAACAATCGGAATGATGGTTGGTCCTATTAGTTAAAAGCTTATCTGCAGAGTAGGTTATTGTTTTATGCATCACATACAAGAGAACAAGCTGCTAAAATGCATTCAGGCAATATACAGAAAATATCACTCATTAGAAGAAAAATCTTGCTGGATTCTTTAGCTTGCAACAGTAACGTGGTATTTTTGCAAGATAGAATATGCTTTATAGCATTCAAACTTTGGCTACTGACTAAGTCCAATTAACAATTCTCAATAGGATATTTCACTGAAAGCCAACTGAATCCTAATCTCAGAAGCATATAAAAGATGACCCACATAGTTACTACTTATTTGCCTAAAAATATCAACAGCATTAGGAACAAACAAGTAAGAAATCATACCTGGATGTAATCAAAATTAATTGAATCGAACTATTGATGGAGACCCCAAAGAAAAAGAAAAGGATTGTTGAACCTAAATTTGAGCCAAGTTAAAATACGAAACTGAAGAAGCCAAGAGCACAAAATAGCATCTAGCTGAGAAGGAGCTGATACATTAAACCTGAAATTCTTTGCGCGATGGAAGGAGAACAATGCAGTGCTGGATTGAGCGATCGAAGGAGAAGTGAGCGTAAGCGATCGAAGGAGAAGTTAGATCAATGGAGAATGTTTGGGTTTTTCATCAGATAGGCGAAATAATAATATACCACTACGGAAAAAAAAACTAAGTCAAAATAACTACCACATTCAGCTACAGTATACAGTAGTCACTATTTAGCTACCATATTTAGCTGCTATAAATATTAATCGCTATTTAGCTACTATTTAGAGACCGACTAAAAATGACCAATTAAGCAATAAAAGTAATAGCTGCCACTTAACTATCATATTGCTACCATTGAGCAACTACAAAATATGATAGCTAAATTTGGCGCATTTTTTTAATAAAAAATTTAGACCAGATAGAAATCATGATGTGGTAGCTAATAGCTGAGACATTATTTAGTAGTAGCTAATAGCGACTACTATCAGTAACCACAATTGTAGTGATCACTATTAGCTACCACAAAATAGCATGATAACTATTAGCGACCACAATAAATGTGGTAGATTGTAGCAGCTCATCAGAGATAGAAATCATGATGTGGTAGCTAATAGCTGCGACATTATTTAGTGGTAGCTAATAGCGACTACTATCAGTAACCACAATTGTAGTGATTGCTATTAGCTACCACAAAATAGCACGGTAACTATTAGCGACCACAATAAATGTGGTAGATTGTAGCAGCTCATGAGATGTGGCAGTTAACTAGCTACCATAGTTAGTGTGGTACATTGTTTATAATAGATTTATGTGGCTTTTTTTTATAAAATTACAAAAATTTGCGTACTTGTAATAAGTAAAAAGAATTTGCAAAAATCTCAAATTTAACATTTAAAATACATTACAACTTTATCACATGCCATTGTAGATTTCTTCCAATAACTCAATTCACAAACTCAAAATTCATAATATATTAATCACAATTTCAACTCAAGCCATTATAGGCTTCTAACAACAACTCAACTCATAATCATATTATAGTTATTTATACAAAACAATCTACAAACTCAAAATCCATCTACTCATTATTTGCATCACAATGAAACAACTCAAATTGCAATTTAAAATAATTGTGTTTAGCACAATTTTACAAATTTAAATGTTAAAGTATCATTGTATAATATATAGAAAAATTATACTAATCTACTTACACTCACTTGTAAAAAGAATCCGACCAGCCAGAGCATATGAATTGGTTTGGAAAGTCTACAAAAAAAAATAAATAAACACAGTTGAAATTATTAATATATCATCACATATAATAGATTGCTAGGCAATATATATATATATATATATATATATATATATATATATATATACTTGAAATTTTAAATTGTATAGCTAGCATTAGAAATAAAAGATATCTTAGATAATGTCATATTTGTGCTATAATGGGTCACTATGTCGTACATATATCTCATAACATAGTATCCACATTTAAAACCCCCCTCTTGTAATGGACACTAAGAAAACATGCCAAAAAAAACAATCAAAATATTATTCAATTCAATTCTAAAAAAAATTGCAATATTAAGAAGATATAGGGAAATTAAAATTATTACCTTAATATGATTTCAAGTCGGTATCATTCCTACACTTTTTCCACCATCAAAATGGTATAATCTATATACCCTAGAGAATGAATTTCTATCAAAATTAACATGCGCTTAATATAATTAAAATTTTTTAAGCTATTAGAGTAAATATTATAACTTACATGTTGAGAGTTTTTTCACACGTCCAATTTTTCTATTCAAATTGCAGAGAAGATCCATGAAAAATATATCACCTCGTGCACAACAAAAAATAATCAACATCCAGTGTTGATTATAGACATACATATATTTTTAACTAATAAAAAAATCAGAATCAAATACTAATTCAAAAATTGAGATAAAGACAAATGATATCTTCTCCTCAATATGTGGAAGAAAAACAAAATTTTTCTCTTCTTGTTCTTTCAAAGTTGCCCTCATATAATTTTGTATCGATTGGATATCCTTAGTACCCATCATTTATAGAAAACTTAGGCAGAGGAATCCAATCGGTATAGATGATTGCGCGCATAGCCTATAAAAGTATCTACATCCATGATTCACCAATTCGACCTATGTCAATACTACATTTGACTATAGCAGTTCAATCTTATAAATACTAAAAATATATTCTATAATCTTATAGCATAAAAACTTTAATGATGGAGACATCGAGCCAATCCAAGAAAAGGAGTTGCGAGATGTCTTCTTGTCCGATTAAGACTTAATTATCAATGTTTGGTGGATACCAAAATAATTCTTTCGGAAGAAGAAATTTAATCATTTTCCAAATTTTCCATTCGAAAGCCAAGTCATGCAAGTTGAGCATATGACCAGTCAAACTTGTTAGAACTTTCTCATTAACCAAAGGCGGAAGTGGGTTCATAGCTGATTCTTTGATAAAACCACTCCTTTACGTCTTTTTTGATGCTTGAATTACATTTTCCTATCAATTAATAATATATTATTATGAATGTTATGGCATAAATGAAAATTAAGTGAATGTGTTATTTGCAATAAAGAATTAGTGAATGATAGAGAAGTATCGCTCCAATGATGACAAAATGTTGTGGCCATTGAACAAAACTTCCATGTGTCTGGTCCACTTTATAGAATTCACCTACTAACACTAGAAGCAGTTCTAATAGATATTCAGGAAATGAAAAATTCGCAGACACTCTATAGTGATCCAGGGCCATTGGAACAGTGTACATCGATCCACTGGTTTCATAAATCGTACCCTTTGCCACTATGATCTTCTTCCTATTATAGTAAATTGCAAGTTGGCATGATTGAGGTAGTGTCTTTATAATCATTAAAAAAGCAACATTAGCTACTATTAAGACTTAATGTGAGTGTAAATATGAGTGTATATTAAGCAAGTATGAGTGTACATTATGAGTGTAATTGGAAATAAATAAAATTCATAAGTTACCTGTGTATCTCCTATTGGAAAAAATGAGTCAATAGAATGACAGTTGCTCAGAATCGGGCGATCTTGTTATGGACCCATATCCACCTCCATCTCAAGTATAAATTGAGAGGATCTACTGTTAGGTCCTTATTGCATCGCCATCATGCTCTTTAATTGCTCCATCTGCTTCATAAACATCTTTTGTTGTGCCTCTAGCTTAGACTGAAATTCAGCCCTAAATTCATTGCTTACTTCAATCTTTATTTCTTCAATTGATATGGAGGTAGATTGTTTCCTTCTGTTTTTTTTTTACAAAAAAAACTGGAGATAGTCGCCACCCTAAACCATGAACAACGCTAGCATGTTCGGGTTTACCGAGTGCACGTGTTAGGTTGTCATCTTGGCCCTATGGAACCCAGATCCCTTGATTTACTTCTTCCCGTATGGACTCCTATTAAACATATATATTCTTCAAAAATAAAATACAAAAAGCCATAAGCAAATATATGTAAAAACAAGCAATTTTTATGTGAAAAATATATAATTAACTGAACATAAAATAAAAATCAATAAGTAAAATGAGACTAAATTAAATAACAAAGTCATTAGCAAAATATTACATACTATTTTTCTGTGTCACCTCTCTTGTCTCTTTGACTGATATTATATAATTTCCTTCATCTGTCTTTCTTGTTCAAGCTCTAACTCAGTCGAGACTTCGATCATTTAATGAGGTGGTATTTGATTGCATCGTCAATGATGAGGAGAAAGAAGCAATAGGATCTTCAGCTAACCATTTGGGTCTTCTACCAGCATAGCCCTTATGACCCAAATAATAGGGATGAACATCCTTTAATTTTTTTTTTTGCTTTGGCTGTGACCCTAACTTGCTGTTAACAAAAACACAAGTAATGAAGAAATCAATATTATTCTGATATCTTAATATATTTCTACCAAAATAATTAAAATATTAATGGCTTTAGTGACTAATGATTCTACTATACATAGAGAAACTTATGTATTTTAATAAAAAGGTACCTCAAATTCTTCATTTTGATGTATCAATTCGAACTCTTCCCACACCTCTGATTCCAAATATTTATTTTGATGTATTTTTTGACAAAGCGGTGTTTGAAATCTTTCCACCGTCTTCCTGCACTTTCCAAAATTTTTTTCTTCATTTCCAGATCATCTAGAACAATAAACACTTACTGCAAACCAAAATTTTAGTGTCATTAGTTCTAATAACAGATTATATAATAGACGCATTATATTTTACTTTCATGACGTTATTATACCAAGTTTAATGTTTTCATAATAGACATTTACCTTAATATCCTCCCATATCATGTCTTTAAGACCATTTTCAACTTTATTCCACATTGGATACGTTATCTTCACCTTAGAATGTGCTATCATGCCGAGATATGATCTAAATATATCCATATTTTCTCCAAGTGGGTTACCATCCCTATCAAACTTTATTGTCTTTTTTTCTTCCCATATCTTCAATAATTTCTTGCATTTTGCACCTCCCATCTCTTTGCTCTTGCTACTAGGATGAGCATCACCTTCTAAATACATGATTTCCTACTACACAAATATAATAAATAAGTATAACAAGCAAGCAATTTATTTGGGATTTAAAAGCAAGTAATTATAACAAAGTAACATGTTATTGTAAAGCAATTTAAAAGCAATATCATTACTACAAATAAATAAACGTACCATAAAAAAATTTAAATCACTTATTTGGGATTGTCGATCCATAAGCATTTGGTATGATCAGCACACGTGTAAGTTGTATGTAAGATATCATCGCCCACTAGCATAGGCATCCCAATAGAAAATAGGAGAGTCTCATCGAGCTAATCATACTCTTCCTCATTTATTACATCATCAATACCAACGATACGCCTTTTAATTTGAAGAACAATAGACCACTTGCTATCACTCGGGTCAATAATGTAAAATACTTATTTGGCTTGTGAAGCGAGAATGAATGAATTATCTTCATAACCCAATTGATAATCGACCAATGTGAATCCATGCCCATCCACCTGAACACCGTGTCGGTTATCAACCCATTTATACAAGAAGAAATGAATACTGAATTTCTTATAGTTTAGCTCCCATATGTCTTCAATTACACCATAATAAGATATTGTAGCATCAATTGGGCTTTTGTCGTTAGCACTAGCAAATTCTCTCAATGCAGCTGCCAAAGTAATTCCACTATTTTGCATTGTGCTTTTGTCATCCTGAAGTTTAGTATATAATGCATATCCGTTAATGTCATACCCTTCATAAGACCGTACACATAACCTTGCACTGTATGCTAACCATTTTATGGTATCAGATACTTCATTCGATACTTCTGACAATTGATGCATCACACGGTTTTTAAACCATCCAATAAATAAATGATCGTGTTCATTTATCAACCAAATTTCACCTTTTAAAGGATTTAAATGTCTTAAAATGCCCATATGCTCTTCTAAGTATAGATGAACCTCAGTGAGGTGGTGCAGCACAATAAGGTGTGCTTTGTCATGCATTTGACCACTAGGCATTATGACTTTAAATCCAATTTTTCCTTTACCTCTGAGCCTTTCTTTTTGACGAGTTTTAGGAATTCCAATTGGTTTAACGCCTACTAAGCAGCTAGTGCAAAATTCAATACCCTTCTCAACTAAGTAACCTTCAATTATATTGCCTTTAGGCTGATGCCGGTTCCTTACATAGCCTTTTAAGATATCCATGAATCTCTCAAAAGGATACATGTACCTCAAATACACCGGCCCATACAATTTCATCTCTCTCACAAGATGAACTACCAAAACCACCATTATATCAAAAAATGAGGGTGGAAAATACATTTCGAATTGGTACAAGGTAACAACCATATTAGTTTGTAACTCATCCAAAGTTTTAGGATCAACCACCTTAGAACATATTGTGTTGAAGAAAAAACAGATTATTGTTATAACATTTCAGACATGATTTAGTAGTATACTTCGGATTGTAATCTGTAAGAATTATTGTATCAAAACATGACAGTCATGAGATTTCATACCTACCAACCTCAAATTTTTTATCGATACAAGGCTTTTTATGTTTGATGCATATCCATGTGGAACCTTAGCACTAAATAAACACTCACAAAAGCTATTCTTCTCCTTTCTAGACAGTGTATAATAGGCCGGAGGAAGATATATCTGTTTCTTTTTATCTTACGGTGCTAACTCCTTCCATATGCTTATTTCTAACATGTTTTTCTAACCTTTATACCATTTTTTGTTTTTCTCGATATGTTCACCAATGTTCCTATTACAGCCTCACAAACATTTTTCTCCATATGTATAACATCAATACAATGTCTAACTAGTAAATGTTCCCAATATGGAAGATCCCAAAAAATAGATCTTTTCTTCCATGACCATTTTTGAACATTTTGATAAGGTTTGCCAAATATATTTTCAATTTCTCTAACCCCGTTCATATATATGATTTCTAGCTAAAGGAAATGCAGTTACTCACATCTCAGTCAGTCCATTGAAAGACTTTTTTTTTCTTACGGTATGAATGGTTAGCAGGTAGAAAAGTTCTGTGACTCATGTACAAATTTTTCTTGCAATGTTTTAAGTGTAGGTCCATTGTGTTGTCTTCACAAATCGGACATGCTTTTGCACCTTTCACAGTGAACCCAGACAAGTTATCGTAAGCCAAAAAATCATTTATAATGCAAAATATCATAGCACATAAGGTAAACATGCTTTCTGTATATGCATCATACACCAGTACACCTTCATCCCATAACAATTTCAAATCATCAATGAGTGGTGCAAGGTAAAATTAATGTCATTTCCTGGTTGTTTGGTCCCTGATATAAGGATTGACAACATTATATACTTGCATTTCATAGTCAGCCAAGAAGGCATATTATATACCATGAGGAGGACCAGCCATGTGTTATGTTGACTACTTAGTGTGCCAAAGGGGTTTATTCCATCAGTACATAGTCCGAGCTTCAAATTTTTTACTTCACCACCAAATTCAGGGAATGTAGAATTAATTATTCTCTACTGTGGAAAATCTATAGGATGTTTGAGTTTTCCATCTTATTTCCTATCTTCTGCATGCCACCTTATATCTTTGCATCTTTTGCATTTGTAAACAATCTTTTAAATCTTGGTATTATTGCGAAATACCATAATACCTTAGCTGAAGGCCCTTTATTACCCTCAACAGATACTTTTACATGCTTATAGCGCGTCGCCCCACATCTAGGACACTCATGCAAGTCCTTATACCCATTTCGGTACAATACATAATCATTCGGACATGTATGTATTTTTTTTATAATCCACACCCATGAGACAACATTTTTTTGGCTTCGTAGGTTGACGTGGGAAGCTCATTTCCCTCTAGAAGCATCTCTTGTAAAAGTTCTAATAACGTCGTAAAACTTTTATTGCTCCATCTATTTTTAGCTTTCATGTTGCATAGTTTCAACATCGCAGATAACTTCGTAAACTTAGCACAACCCAGATACAAAGCCTTCTTAGCATTATATCATAATCTCTCAAGGTCTTCCAACCCTTTCATAAAATTCTTCGTATCACGTATCATGTCATCCAACCGATCATTCTGAAAATCATTATCTTCATTTTCAGGACAATTTTCTCCCTGATTTTCAATATTAGAACTTATCCTAGTAATTATTCTCTCACCATGCCATATCCATCGTCTATTACCTCCCTTAAAACCACATTGTATTATATGAATTTTCATAATCTGAACATCACTATATGTTCTCATATTTATACAGTTAACACATGGACATGCAATCATTGATTCCTTCTTCCTCATCTGATTTGCTACCGTAGTTCTAATAAATCCATTAACTTCATTCACAAATTCAGTTGTATTCTGTCTACCATATATCCAACTTCGATCCATATCTAACCACATAAAGAAATAAAATTTAAAACTAATAAACCATGCTTCTAATCATGATAAACATTGGTTTTTTGGGTCTTTATCGCTCCAACTTAACTCATCCTTAAACGTGAAATATCACTAGTGAATGCATATCCAGTTTCCGATCCGAAGAAAAATCCGACAGCATTTCCCTTCAATTCTCTAAGTACACAACGTAAATAGAATGATCCATTCACATATGTAACTAGAGAACATTAGGAAAATTACACCAAGATTTTTCTTCAAACCAAAAACCATATATGTATCCACATCCTAAGTGATATTCGACGTTTAAAAATAGTCTCATACTAGGGACTATTCAAGACTTACTCCTAATGAATGAATCTTGAACAAATATCTAGATTTCATAATCGAAAGTTCAATAAATACAAGTGAAATCAATTAATTTTACTTAGTCTATCAATTAATTTTGCTTTGTTCATTTATGTATTTCATCAAACACCTTGAAGACCTAAAGTAAGCTAGCCATATTTCGATTATAATATCCTAATTATTTTTAATTAACATTAATTTTGTTAATTATTTTTTCTTTAAGTATTTTTTTATCAAAATTTTTCATTTTAAATTTGAAAATAAAATTTTCATGCATAATAAAATTTTACTTAGCCTATCAATTAATTTTGCTTTGTTCATTTAGGTATTTCATCAAATACTTTGAAAGCACGAAGTAAGCTAATCATATTTTGATTACAATATTCTAATTATTTTTAATTAAAATTAATTTTGTTTACTATTTTTTCTTCAAGTTTCTTTTTATCAAAATTATTCATTTCAAATTCAAAAATCAAATTTCCATACTTAATAAAATTTTACTTAGTTTATTAATTAATTTTGCTTTGTTCATTTAGGTATTTCATCAAACACCTTGAAGGCATAAAGTAAGCTAACCATATTTTGATTACAATATCCTAATTATTTTTAATTAAAATTAATTTTATTAATTATTTTTTCTTCATATTTCTTTTTACCAAAATCATTCATTTCAAATTCAAAAATCAAATTTTCATACTTA